>CM040186.1:90841942-90911942 GCA_022606455.1 Callitettix versicolor
CACCAGAAACGTTTTCACTAAAATGTAAAAAGGGAATATTTTGAATTCTGCATCTGACAGTCGAGGCGTGCACCTGACTTGCACTGTTACTGAAGTTCAAGATTATTTATTTTCGGATATTAATTTTAGATGTGATAATTAAAATACCATACTTATCTGCAGCAGACGTAACACTTAGATTGTCGTGAAATGTGTACATTGGCAATTAAAAATTCTACTATGAGACATGCCTTCCCATTTTAATTTATAATAATTTCTCTTCAGTTAAATTTATGTAATGTCAGATAGACACATTATATTGTTGACACGAAAAATTGTTTTTTTAAAGATATGCATTTTTGCAATGTGTACAATACTTCGATCACTTTTTTATCGAAACATTTGTTTCAAAACAAAATGAATATGTGTGTGTGTGTGTGTGTGTGTGTGTGTGTGTCGGGGGGGTCAATAAATATGGCTCTCAAGCGGGAGCTACAAATAACGGAAAACAAAATAAATCACAAATATTTTCACCTTGGTCCGATAACAAATAATGACCATTGACAAGTATCATAACAAAAGTAACGTTCGCTAACTTCCTTAAAAATTCGATTTTTGAAAGGCAAGTATAAACAAATTAAAAATCGGCAATTAAAAAAATTTATAAAAAGCTTAATTTCTCAAAATGTCTCCGTCATATTTAGTTTAAATAATGGTAATGTAGTTGCGTAACTCAAAGCAAAATAAAACAAATTTTAAATTTATTGTATCAGGTTGGGAAATAAAACGTTAGCGGTTTTTTCTCGATTTTCTCCCAGATTGCTCTTTTTAAATTTCTTCCACTGACCTGTTTTGTTGTAAATAATAATTATATTTATCTAAATTTGTGTAAAATCTGATGAACCATTATGAAAATTGTTTGCTATAATCCACAACAGAAATTATTGTGAAATAGCAGTCCTTACATAAAAATAGATAAATAACATTTTATTTTGACCATTATTAAGGGGTTTAGTGTGCAAATGTTTTATAACTAACAATTTTAATCTTGAAATAATTTTCAAACTTCTTGTATGCCCAAACTAAATTCGTTTACCCTTGAACTATGTGTTAGAAACCCAGTAAAAAACAATTTTGATCCTTAAAACCACAAAATTTCACATTATAATGTTTTGCCTGATTACTTTAACATGTAAAAATACATTTAAAAAATAAAAAGAATCAATGACATTGATATCAATAGCGAGAAGCTTTTCAAGATTTCAATAGTTTTCAAGATTTCGGTAACATTTGAAACGTGTTACAAAATTAAGTTGAGGAATTAAGTAGATAAACTTTGTAGATGTCACTGACTGGCTACGATGTGTACTTCTGTAATTAATTGATGTTATCACGAGCAGAACGTGATGTTGGTTTGCAAATCGAGCTTATAACTCTACTGGAAATGGAGTGTTTAGTTCAAAAAGTCGATTATTTTAAATCGATACTATGTCTACTCGAACCAAATAGTGACAACGTTCAAAGTGATGTGTACATTGCTGTTACCAAATTATATTTACAAACGATGTATATATAAAGTATTGATCCTAAAGTGTTTTCCATGTTATGTGAAATAAAGTGTATTGTATATTTTACAGAAACGTTTATTCAGTGTAACTTGTCGTTGCTTTTCGTAGTCTATAGTCTATCGTGTCGAGGGAGCGTCAATGTGACGGTAATGCATTTATAGATCCAAAACGGTAAGTCGAAAAGAATCCCTTGAGCTAACGAGGGTGGCGTTTAAAGAGGTTTTCCTTTATCAGTAGTACCCAGAAGGCGAATTCACGGAGGAACTCATGATCCTCACCAGAAAATTTGTCACACATTTTTTTCAAGCTAGAAATAATTAACGAGCCTTCAAGGATTCACGTCCAGGTGAATCAATAAACTTAGTGGGTTTCAGGTCCAGATGAATCAATGGATAAAGTAGAATTACGTTTCAGGTGAATCAGTGAGTAAAATGGGATTCAGGTCCAGGTGAATCAATGGAGATTGTGGGATTCATGTCTAGATGAATCAATGGTATCATGATTTAAGTACAGGTGAATCAATGGGTATCATGGGATTCAGGTACAAGTGAATCAATGGACAGTGGTATTCAGGTCCAGGTGAATCAATGGAGATTGTGGGATTCAGGTCTAGATGAATCAATTGTATGATTCAAGTACAGGTGAATCAATGGATATCATGGGATTCAGGTACAAGTGAATCAATGGACAGTGTGGTATTCAGGTCCTGGTGAATCAATGGATATCGTAATCAAGTACAGGTGAATCAATATATATCATGGAATTCAAGTACAAGTGAATCAATGGATAGTGTGGGATTCAGATGCATTAATTAATTATTAACACGGCTAATTCAAGAGTTATTTTAGTTTAAAACATTTAAATGATCACCATTTTGAAGTGAGCAAAGAATATATTGGAACATATTTTTTTGTATAGTCTCTAATATTGTAAAATGTTCACTATATTTTGGTTGAAGTTGTTTTTTTAAGTAAAAACAAAGGCATAAATCTAAGTTTTATAAACAAATAGGCCTACATGAATGCTTGTTTTGTGTTTCCTTTAACCCAGGAACTATTCACTAAAATAATCCATAAGAGTTCCTGCATACATGTACGATATATATATATATATTGATTTTCGCACCAAGTTCGAATCAAACTGGACTAAAAATTCTCACACTAAAGACTTCAGGTGAGATAGGTGCTCGCTCATTTCAAGGTTCCCTGGTCTGGGTATTACTATGATGGCAGCTCGACCTGCTTGTTTTATGACAAATTCGCTAAAATGAGGCTGGATTAGAAAAAGACCAACCTTTTATTTTCAATTTACACTTTTATTCTGAAAAACAATGTAAATAGTAGCCTATGTATAGTAACACCGTATCCATTGAGTATTTAAAACTGAGTCCTTATCCTGGATAATACTGCACAGCCATCCAACTGTAAACGTACAGTAATGTGGCTTAAGTGCATTGTGCCTTGGAAGGATTATAACCTAAACCTGCTTAAGGATAGGAAGGACGAAGTTTACACTCCAAGGATCTCTTACAGTATCTTAATGTTTATAAACATTTCGAAATTCTTACAGTGATAATAAATTGCAGTTAATATATGTTATTTTTTATCTTTTTTTAAATCTTTGATTTTAACTTTACTACTACACGAAATACTGTATAGTGGTTTTTTCTTTGTCTTGTTTTGCTCGCACACAAGAAACATTCATAGAGACTACATTCATTTTCCGATTTTTTCAAAAGTTTAACTCTGACAACTGTTATTGCAATAACCTATATATATCACTGTGATCATATATATATATATATATATATATATATATATATATATATATAGAGAGAGAGAGAGAGAGAGAGAGAGAGTTGTGTGTGTTCGTAATTTTGGTCCAATTACATTAAAAATTGGCACAACAAACTATTTTGGTAATTATTTGCTTATACAATTTCGTTATCCAGCAAAGTTCGTCGCATTTTAAACTTTATAGTTATTTTCAAAGCATAAAATTAAATACTGACCTGCCTATGTAAGATAAATCTTAAAAACTATCTTTTTTGGCAATGGATTTTTAAAAAATTTCTAATTCTAATGTAATCAGATTGCTGATAACGATGGTTAAATCGGATTTTCAAAAATGTATACAATAGAAAAATATGGATTTTATAAGATTTGATGTTTTCCACAATTTTTAAAATGTTTAATACAAAGCAAGGTAACGATGTTTTTAAGTTATCATCGATTTTTGAGATATGTTTAAATCTCACACACACACACACACACACACACACACACACACACACACACACACACACACACACACACACACACATATATATATATATATATATATATATATATATATATATATATATATATATATATATATATAATAAAAATATATTATATTTTTAAAATAATATAATAAAATATATTATATATATATATATATATATATATATATATATATATATATATATATTTTTTAGACTCCTAATAAATTATCTAGAGATGAGGATCGACGCTTATTTCAAAATTTTGTTCTTGGGTCTTATCATGATGACCGCTAAGGAATCTAGATTATAGCCATTATTTCTTTTCTGGTTAGTAAATGTTTACTTTTGTCTGTGCTTTCGCCAAAATCGATGTTGATTATCGTAAGTCGAAAAGCGCGATTATGCGATAACATCCAATGTTTAGTATTTGATATTTCGCTTACCATTAAATATTTGTAACAAACAAGTTAAAAAAACCTAGCCTCTTAAACTGTAATTTAACAACCTACACACCTTTTGTATGTTAGAGAAACCTGCGTCTCTAAAGCCTAACACATAACTGTACTATAAAAAAAAAACTCAGGCAACGCTATTTATATCAATTCTCTCAACGCGGCTTGGGTGAAATAAACCAAATTTAATGTGTTTGAGCAGAACAGAGTAGACTTAGTTCTTGCTACTTGTTGCTATGGTAACCATATGTAGGTAATCTGTTACTATAGTGACAATGCCAGTATTGCCTACATACAGTAGCTAATAGTCTTGTTGTAATGTGGAACAGAAGATCTATTTCTAGAGAATTAACGTTGGAATATAAGCTATTCCAAGCTTGAGCATTATGGTGAGACCCAGTCTTGACATCTTCATATGATCACCGATCCTGAACTTGAAAACAATTTTTCATGAATCATTAATAATTGTAAGTTATTGGTGTGTTGTAAATATAACACACACACACACACAAACTCTATACAGGGTGTTTAAAAAAGAACTCCCTAGTTTTATATGTAAATTCAGTGGCAAAAGTAATGTAAAACTACATCAACGAGTACATATACAATAAAACAATATTTTCAAGTTTTTTTATTGTTAGTAAACTTCAAAGGTGGGATAAACCTTTCTTTATATTATAATAATTTATAGTCTTAGATAAGTATAACCGAGCAAGTTCGTTTTATTATTAAAGTAATAAGTGTAGACTATCTAAGAACTGTCACAGTAAAGTCGTCGTTTTTTGTATTAATTAATCAAATAGAACTAAGAGTTCTTTTAAAGTGTTCATCGCATTCAGTACAAAAGTTGCTAGTGTGAATTTCTATAATTTTGTATTTATTAAATTAGTTGATTCAGTAAGAATAGGTCTACTTGACTAAGTGAAGTGTTAGTCGCCATAACGTTAACGATTTATCTTCGTAGTCGACTCATCGTTCAACAA
Organism: Callitettix versicolor; assembly: GCA_022606455.1. Classification (NCBI taxonomy): domain Eukaryota; kingdom Metazoa; phylum Arthropoda; class Insecta; order Hemiptera; family Cercopidae; genus Callitettix; species Callitettix versicolor. The sequence goes on from CM040186.1 coordinate 90,847,191, forward strand.
ATCACTCAGGAATCTGAAACTGCTCACATCCTGACAAACACCTCCACCATTAATTCCAACTTCGTATTATTAAAAACACTCAATAATTATCTTGGCAATTAACATTGTAACCTTCTTTTTGTAAGAAGTTAACTTGATTAAGAAGTAACACTATTCACTTTGTTCCCATTTGTAGTATCAAAAAACCACCCTGAAATAAATCATTCATTATTTTTTTTTTACTGTAATAATAATTAATTAATTTGAAAATCAGTTTGTAATTAAAAGAATTGTTTACAGTATACTGAATACTTTATTAAAAAAACCTTAAAATATTTCCATGTATTTTCAATAAATATTAACAGTTTATAAGTTAATAAACTGAAGTTGACACCCCAATTGGCCCAACCAATGTAAGGTTGTGTAAAAAGTAAGTCAGTATATAAATTAACGCCCAACTTGGTGGCTATGTTGTATTGTAAATATATATATTATATATATAATGAATCAAATAATTTTTGAATAAATGAATGATTTTAAAGGTTTGTTTTACTTTTTTTTATAATGAGACAGTAAAATGCAACCTTAAGAATAATTTAAGATGGCTTGCCAACCATTAAAGTTTAAAACAGAAAGCATATTTTCATTGTTTTACGGGACGTAAGAATAACTTAGAGGTGTCAGTACATATCTGTTATGTATAGTATTAAGAAAATATCTGGAAGTTTCTTAAAAAATTCCTATAAATGTTATGTAAAGTATTATGAAGTGACTGGTAACAAGAAGAGACCTTATTTTGTAAAAAAAGTTAAAACTTCATTGACGCCAAAACAAAAATTAATATTAACGTGTTAAGTAAACGTTTCACTAATCAACACAAATTAAGCTCCACACTAAAGTAAGTGATAAAATACCTTTCTGTTATTCGAAGCCGAAGAACATAAATTCGATTACCGTTGCAGGAAACGAGGTTAAAGAGGCGAGCCCCCACGTGTACCCCAGTGAGTGCCTTGCTCCTCTTCACTTAAATTAAATAACCCTGACTCCTAAGAATGGAGTGACGTGTTTTTTGCTTGGCTCTGTGGCGCCATGAACAGAATGTTAATACCTTTGTGTCGTATTGTTACTTAGTAGCTAAACAATGTTTATATAATACACCAAACCGCACTAATTTTGACAGGTTTTGGGTATGCATTAGTCGTTATCATTAAAATGTTTGGTTCCCAAAATAACCGCTAAAAACAAGTATTTGCCGGCTTGATAAAGTGATGAAAGGATATTTCCTACACTTCTTTTTCTTACACTTTCTTCAAAACCAAATTTCATCGTTAAAGTATGCATATTTAAATTTTTACATTACTTTGGAAATATAAATGTAAAGCCTGACCCCGTCTATTTCATTTTTGGAAAAGGAATTTGAACACTTTTGCAGTTTTTGATACCCAATTACGTGATTACTATGTTGAAATCGCATTTCCAGAAAAAGGGTAATATACCAAGTTGTATTTTTTGAATGGCCACCAAATTAATTTGTTTAATGGTTTTGGATGGGTAAGGCACTTGTTTAATGTAGCCTATTACCAAAATTTGGATTTTTGTTCCAAGTATAAATCAAATCAAATCAAAATTAAGAACACTAGTGGGAACACACACACACACACACACACACACACACACACACACGCACGCACTTTTTGAAAAGTTTTGCAAAAACAACTAAAATTATAAAATATTTAATAATTAAAACATTTTTTGTAAGTACAATACATTCTCTCACAAAATTCAAAATTATAATCATAGTTGTTTCCATGTAAATTGGCTAACTATTGTAATAAAAACAATCCTATTGTAATAAAATCTGTTTATACGAGAAAATATGTAATCATGACGTCGATTACACATTCGTGATATAACTATGTGATTACACGACGTGATAAAATCAACATATTACTGACGGATTTAAAAAGTAATTCTGTAATTTTAGACAACATCCGTGGAAAAGTGTTTTGAAGCGAAGCATTTAATGTTAGTTTTGGCGAGAGTATTCAGTAAAAAAAATTGCCGAACGGAAGAATGTAACGGAAATATGAAACGAAACGAATTTCGCCTCTCTATTCCTGTCTCTTTTTTTGCCTTTCTCCTTTTCCATAACAGTACACGCGTATTATATGAAAACTTTGTGTTGCTTTGGTTTCAGTATTTTTCCTTAGTTGATGAACACGTGCACGTTGTAACCGTTTGTAATACATAAGAAATTAATATAAAAGTTTACAATACATTTTTTTAATATTGGTAGTTTTTAACAACATAACCTAAATCTTATTACAGCCAATCAGCTGTTAAATGAAATCAACTGATCGTTACGAATTATTATAAAACAATAATTCATTAAATTTACTGTAGTAAATAATATCTATGTACGTTCAGCATTTATTTATATTTATAATATATCTTCAAACTAATTATATGTTCAACAAAGATATCATTAACAAAAGTTTTATTTCAGTCGGTAACTCTCCGAGTTCCTCACGTGTACGTTTTTTTAAATTTCTCTCTTTTGATTAGCTTCAGTCCAATGTGGGAAAGTTAATGAGTGCGACAGTTTGGTAACTTTAAATGGACAAAAGCTAACTCATAAGCAATCCGTTGCTAGTTGGTTTAACAAAGTTCGGTGTAACTGCCAGTCATGACGACAGTTTACTTTGTAGCACCGGGACGCGCTGAAGCGGTAAGTTAGCTGAACCCGGCTCCAATGTTGGGTTCTATTCCAGTTGCTTTTTTAATAACTTAAAATAACGGTTATATTACATAAAATAACGTAGATTTATTTACGCCAGTTTAAATACATATTTGACTTACCCTTTAGGAGCAAGGGATACGTGTAATTTGAAAATGGAAGAAAGGGAAAGGGAGGGATGTGTAATAACTTAGAGATTCGTTTTTCCTTCGACGGTACCGTGTTATAAGTTAGAGATCGACCTGTGTAATAAGATAGAGGTTCCGTACTGTGTATTAACTTAGAGACTACAGTTCCGTCAAGTGTGTTGCACCGTGTGTATATGTTGCTGACGCCGCTGCTTGCAGGCGCTTCAGTATCTTTACAGTTTACAGTTGAATATATTGTCAATACTATGGTCAACAACATATCTAAATGTTTATTTTTGACAATTATCTGTATAGAAAAATAGAAATATTGGTGTTTTATCGGAAAAAACAACTTAAGTTTATATGAATTCATTAATTCATAATTAATTCATTAATTTAGGGCTGTTTTCGTAATTCAATTCGGATATGGTTTGAATAAAACAGCCTTCAAACAATATATTTATATTATTGTTACTATTGCTATTACTACTACATATGTAAATTAGTATACATTTACAGCATTGCACATAAGCTTTTAAGAACAAAACCTATCCAAATGAACTTTATATTTTAATAATATATCTCTCTTTAACTAAGCGAATTCTACTTGTTAGATAAAAGATACTGAAGCGCCTGCAAGCAGCGACGTCGGCAACATATACACACGGTGCAATACACTTGACGGAACTGTAGTCTCTAAGTTAATACACAGTACGGAACCTCTATCTTATTACACAGGTCGATCTCTAACTTATAACAGGATACTGTCGAAAGAAAAATGAATCTCTAAGTTAATATTTCTCTAAGCTATTACACCTTCCCGATAAAGGTCACCGCCAAGACGATAAGGTAGTTTATAAAAAATGTTCACTTTTCAACCAGAAATAAGAAAGTAACAATAAATACATAAGAATGGTTTATAAGAATTTGCAATTTTCAAACAGTATGACAGACACTACGGCAAAAACTTTAAAGTAATTAATACAAATTTAATTATTTTTCAAACAAAAGACAGAATCCAAACAAATACAAGAAAGTACTTTATTGAAATTTCACACTTTTTTTATAAAAAAAGTGTAGGAACTTTTCAAACAGAAAACTGGAACAACTGCAGAAACATATAATAAATGTATAAACAATTTGATATTTTAAAAAAAAAATGACAGAAGTATTGCAAATAATATAGAAAGAAGTTATACAAAAATAACACTTCTCTAACAGAGAGTTTCCGGCTGCTACAGGAAAAACATAACAGTAATTTATAAGCAATTCGTTATAAAATATCAGTTTTCCATTTTACAATGCTATTCATAGAATAAATTTCAATTGAAACAATGATGCTCAGATTTCTACTATAATACTCTTTACTTCTCTTTTATTGTAACAAAATTCCTAATTTAATTAGAACACTGTTAAACCTATTGTACGAGAAACATTCATTATACGCAATTAAAACTGACAGAAAATAAATTACCAGAAAATACAGGCGTCGCTTTACTGTGTTTATAATTGTTTTTCTTATTTTTTTGCGAAAGAGGGTGGGATAAGGCTCGACGCAAATAAAACAATTTGTCAAAACTGTCTCCAGGGGAGTGGATGATATCTCCTGAAAAGGAAGCCAAGCAGTAAATAATAAATATCTTTCTACTCAAAATCACGAAAATATTTTTTGTCGCCAAAATAAAATCCCGTAAAATGTGATAAGGATATACTTATGATTTTTATTTCGCGGGTCTGGCGACCGTCTAACTAGATATATTACGTATTCTTTCTAAAGGAATTCGTTTTTGGTTATAGGGTTTGGTACGTTTTGTCATTGTATATAATAATTTGTTTTTTAATCCTAACCTAACCCGAAACTGCTGCAGTTATTTTCAAATTTTAATTTGAACATTAGCTACTGAAGCGGCCATCATAGTAAGACCCAGACACGGGATCCGGAAATGAATGCCGATTTGAGCTCTAGATTCACTTTTTGAGCGAAATCCGTGCGGCGTTTTAAAATCTTAAAAAATCATTACTATTTTCTTTACACTTCATTTCAAAATTTGATTTCACCATCGTATTACAATTGGCATAAATTAGCATCCAAAATTCCACTGAAAATGAATCTCACTTCAATCAGGGTTCACTTCGATGTAGTTTGAAAATTTTAAAGACCAGTTAAAACAGACTTTAATATAGTTTATGATGGTAAAATCATATTTTCAAAAAACAGTAAGGTAACACTTTATTGTTTAAAAATCGTTTACATCGCGACAGCAAGATAATTGGATGCCAGATTTTTTTACAGAGTTAATTAATTTCCACAAAATTTAGTTCCATCATGTCAGCGAGATAGCAGCACAATTATAACAACTTTAACAAACCCTGTAAGCACAGACGGTTGATTTACCTCTGGTTATATTTTTAACAGAGGTACGGTAAAGCTAAAGGCGAGACAGCCAACAGAAATGGAAATAATTACGATTCTCTGGTGCGGATTTTAATTTCCGCCTCATCACGTTGCGTCATTTCCGGCGGAATAAAGCCACGCTCACTTCGGGAACTGCTGTAATTAATTCACGCTTTGGTTCTTATTCCTTTTTGTCCGCAATATTTCTGTTTCAAAAGTTTACGTTTATGAAAGTAAATCTCTGACCGGTGTTCGGAGTTATTTATGAAAAGTTTTCTTTACGAAACGTTTTGTGAAAAGTCTCTCTTGTTCTCTTTCAAATTATAACATTACATGGAAATATCAATAAACATTTTTGTAGGCCAACATTTTAGTGTCTCACCATATGAATTATACGCAAATTATTGGTATAATGAAAAAACAGGTATTTAGATTTTGATGAATCTACCCGATTCTAAAACTCCAAGAATAATTTGAACGTCTGTTCGTCTGTGTAATCTTTTTGTATGAGACCTATATGCAGGCCTACCTAGGGATATTACGATCCTTTTGGATCGTATCATCGATCCTAAATCATCGATCTGAGGGAGAATCGATATTTTCCTTTCGATTATAGCAGTATCGGTATCGATACTAGCATCTAAATATCATGTAGTGATATCGGTCAAAACTGTGTCGCATTTTATTTACGTATTTCTTTCATGAAGGAAGAGAAGAGGTTACTAAACAAGCAAGAAATAATTTACTATTTATGCAGCAAAGTGTCGCCTGTCTACGTTTTTCTTACCGCCTTATTGTGTTATCTTTTATATCCCGTTCATACTTAATAACATTGCTGCACTTTTTTAATAAACTTTGTTGTTTTTGTACATTATAGTATTAGGCTAATTACGTGTGTATTTAGTTTTTTCTCATTGTTTAGCGTTATTTTAAGAATTAGGTCTACGATTGGTTTAACTCCTACACATTCTCAGGTGTCTAATTAACAGTGATTAATAGTGTTATAGTACATATTGCTTTTTTAATGTACCAATTTGTTGTACTGTTTTAATAAAGTGTGTAGGCCCATTTAGTTTTTTTCAAATTGTTAAAATGTAATTTTCACAAATTTTTCATTACAACTTCTCCACTTAAACAATTTTTTTTATTAAAACATCGTGCTTGGTAACTGATATTATAAATAATAATAACACTTTAGTTATTATTATTATTAGTGTAAATATTTTATTAAAAGAAAGAAATTCATTCAAAGCAGTAGTATCGATAGTTTTCATTCAATATTATCGGAGTAGCCTATCGTTATTTTTTCCAGCCGCCTCAAAGCCTAGTTTATAGCGTACTAGGCTTTCACCCCGAAGACCCGGGTTCGATTCCCAGCCAAGGCTTGACATTTTCATACGCTATAAATCATCCCATCGTCTGTATTAGCTAAGTGTGCACAATAATCGGACGTTAAACACACACAAAAAAAGTTATTTTTTCCGATATTGTGTCGATACCAAATATCGTATCGAATGCAATATCGTAACATTCCTACTAGAGATTAAACAAATTGCCTGTTAGTGATGAAATTTGGTAAGTCTGTTCAGTGTTAGTCTGTAAACAAATGTAAACAAATGGGAGTGCCAAAGCGCTGATATGTGTACTCTCTGAAATTATTAAAAGTAGAACACTAGCAGATGCTGTAAAGTAGTATAGGTCTAATAAAATCCCTTCCTTCGTGCTATGTATTAATTAACTGATAAATAATCTATTCCTTCTACATCACATGAGATCTTGATACTGATGTTTTGAAATTAACAATTATAATCATTTTATCAAAAACAATATCAACACAGTTATTCAAGTTCCATATGTTTTGAACTTCTCCCTTATTACATGATTTACGAAGTCACGCAATTTGTCTGCCGTACGTTGGCTAGACCCTTTTCTATTACTTTTTTACTTCCGTTAATTTATAAGTTTTACATAATACATAACCCTTAACTTGACTCCAAGTTATTTCAATTGAATTTAACATAACAAGATAAGGTGGTAATCTTAACACTGTGTTGCTTTTTTCAGCTAAGTCATCAATAAAATATTTGTAAACGGAGTTGAATGATTTTTCACTAACTGTAATAGTTCAGCCTTTATATAGTTCGCGTAAGTATTAATATTTTCCCCATGAACTCAAAAAATTATATCACATTTGCGCCAGGAATGAACAAATTATTGGAAATTTGTTCATGTTTAACACTACGACACTGGTTTTTGGTAATACTATAACATAATTTCAAACCAATTTTTAAACACTTCGCCTGTCAACTCACAGTTATAATCCCCTTCATTTTTTAATTCGAGTAATAAGAGACCACCATCTGAAAATCCGTGTTCGTCGCCAATGTGAAGCATTTTACTTAGCCAGTTTTAGACCTGTGTTTAACCCGCCAAAAATATTTGTTTAGCAGACTTGACAATCATATCACAATTGTGATATGACGCGAAGCATTTGGTGTCATATGTCCATAATTAACCCACTTATCATCTATATAAAAAATTAGTCGTTTCATGTTTCGAAAGTCCCAATTTTTTTTCCAAATAATTTCACCGCCATTGTAATATCTTCCCTGTATATAATTACACTTTGTCTATTTCTAGTGATAAATTGAAAACATAATGATAACAATAACTTGTATAAACTGGTCCGTTTAATATTATGAAGGTCTTGGTCTTCATTTAGAGAAGATAGTATTTCATTAATTTAAAAAGGGAAGTGTGTTCTTTAAAAACAATTCATCTCATTCAACATTGAATACTATAAACCTCTGCGACTTCATAAATCTTTGTCCGAAATATATTTGACGATAAGGACATTTGAAGGTCCAGAAGTCGTGAACATGACGAATGGTTTTGTTGAAATAATTAAATTATTTTAATTGATTTAATTAACTGAAGACACAAGCAATCACAGTGCTAACTTTGAATACAAACTGAACTGTACTTCTCAGTTAGTGACCAAATGCTGCCTTATCACAGAGTAATGCATCTTATGAACCAATCAATTTGTAGTAGGCACTTGCGACATCGGGCCCAGACTATAAGTCAGCCGCTTTGAACAGTAGTGGGACAGAAAGAAAGAATGTCCAGGAAGAAGAATCGAGTCTCCACTCTCTCACCATAGCTCCCTCCTTTTCCTTCTCTATCGATGAGTACTAACAGTTAGGGGTGGGCGTTTCTGCTATTTTTACAAAATATCAACAAACTGTTGAGAAAAAAAACTGCTATTTAAAACAGTTGGAAATAAAAAAAGGTTTAGAAAACTGAAACTCGAAGTTGTATTAACCCACGTATAAGTTAATTGATTTAATTAACTTATACATTTAAAAGGTAAAATTTTAAAAAATTTAAAAGCTAAAACATAAAGCATAAACGTTCAGTTTTCTAAGACTACTTTTTCATTCCCATTATCACCATGTCTTAATTGTTTTTGGGTGTAAAGCTTTAGAAAAAAAATCCTTATAAGTGTAGTAATAATTAAATTACATTCTCAAAACGTAATATATATGTATGCCATTTTATATTTACAAAATGCAATGAATTTCTAATAGAAGCATTCCTTTTTTTACTTAAAAATTAAATAGTCCTTTGCATATTTACTGAAATGCAAACAATTTAGAGTATTTTTAGTTGATTAAAAAATATTGATGATTGATAATAAATATAAAAAATACGTTTAAATAAAATTAGGTTATGTATTTACAAAATGTGAGATGTTACTGTCATATTTTTATTTGGGAGAAAGTAGGTTTTCACTTTTCAACACTGAAAAAAGTAACCTTAATAAGTACAATATAGTAATAAGAACATAGGCCAAATGTGTTTAAATAAAATTAGCTCTATATAGTTACAAAATTATAGGTTATTAATATTAGGTTATTATAAATGTCCATTCAAATTAGTCACACTGGATTTATAAGATAAGGCTTGTTTACATATATTGCAAAAAGCCTTTTCATTCTCAGCCTTAAAAAAATAGTTCCAAATTATACTTCTTTGACGGTTAGCCATAATTTTAAAACATATGACACTAAAAGATTTGATTATGTTCAGATGTAGTCTATATTTCGCAAAATTTTAGAAAAAGTACTAAAATAACCGAAAATTATTCAAGATATATACATGAGTAAATATTGTGAATTTTAAAAAGTCCACACATCCAATAAATAATTAAAAACTATGCACTTAATTCTAAAAACATAAAAAAAGTAAAAGAAAACTTTCAAAATTGTCCACTAAATATTTTAAAATTTCTAAACACAAAGTAAACTACGGAGAAAAACTAATATAAAACAAAATTATGGCTGATTTTACAGTTTAAAAAAATGTTTGAACAACAAATTTTACATTAAAAACTTTCAAACAACTCGCAACAAAATAGAGATAAACGTTGACAACGCCCAAACAATTCTTACTTCACTACAAGCAACAAGCAACAAGAAACTTTTTAAATAAAGGGAAAAAGCATAAAAGCAGGTTGAAGAAAAGCAGCAGGAAAACAGTTAGCAGAAAAACAGCAGGAAAAAAGTTTTAGCGCTTGCGGCAACGTTCGAATAGAACGTGGGTGTTAGGGAAGTCCCAACAGCTGTTCCTTGTTTAACCAATCACGAACCAGTCCAAATCAAACTGCTTGTTTCCGTTTGGACCAGCAGTTTGTTTATTGAATAGCAGTTTTTTTAACAGTTTGGTGTTTTCTTACCCACCTCTACTAATAGACGCAGACTGGCAGACTCAAACGCGGAACAGACTTCATATTTGAGCATATCTTGGGTCAATATTTCAATTAAAAAACCCATTTTTAATCATTTTTCGGTTAAAAAAATCTGTTAAATGTAGAAATTTCTCTGTCTGAGCAAAGTATCAAAAATTGAACATTTTTTTGCACATCCTTGCACAAAGATATAAAACTCATTTCATACTATTGTATCTGATTTTAAATTAAAATAATACTGTTTTAGACTAAATCTGGTAAGAACAAACACTAATGAAAGTTATTGACTTTTAAGCTTTAAAATTTAGTAGGCTAACTTACACTTATTTTAGTTATAAATCTTCAAATATGGAAATTTTAGCAAAATCAAATTAGCAGTTTTTTGGTTAATATATCAAGAAACAAGTTTTGTTAGGAACAAAGTTCTTCATTTGTAACATGACTACGTTTATGTTTGGGTAAGGCTACTTAAAGCTGCACTTGATTTAAATATTATAAAATTCGTTTTCCTTTTATTTTTTTACTACCCTTTTAACAAAACATGATTTCAGAGTCTTAAAATCTGCCAAATTAGATATATTTTAATTGTAATTACACTAGGAAAATAGATTTAAAGAAAAGTTTACTTTAAACCGGTTAACAAAATTTACAAATCTTTATCTAAAAACAATCGCGATAAGCTGTTGTCTAGCTGACGTGACCAATAGGTTATTGTTAAAAAAACAAGATAAGTTTTTCCGAAACGGAATGTTGCCTTAATGGAAATTTTTTCAATGTTTTAAGTGTTTACAAATTCGTCAACATTTTGTCAGCAATAAAGTTGCTCATTGAGGTTATTTTTGTATTTCTTTCCTTTGATACAAATAAAACTAAAAATATTCAGCTCTGAATGCGCAGAGTGTATTCAAATAGTTTTGCAAACTTTTACACTGAGGGTTAACTTTTAATTAGAGTTTTAACATAAGTTGTCAAAGTAGGAACTTTGCGGTCGCTTCTGTTTAGCAACTGAGTCACGTTCAGCCTTGTAATTACAGTTGCCGAATACAAGTCTGCAAGCAACATCACCCTACCCGCAGAGGCCATTGTTGTTTTGAATGTAATTGTAAAACTTGGTCGTACTTTCGTGCAGCGATGCTTGTAGAATTTCGATAACGTTTTGCAGAGATGCGGGGACTTGTCGGAACGTAATCCTGTTTGGTTTCATCTACGTAAATGGTTCTGCGTAATTTTTGTTAGATTTTATTACAAGTATCTACTTGTAATAAAATCTAACAAAAAATAACGCATATTTTGGCATCTTAAATTATGAAGAACAAACGTGTGAACAAAAAATTATACAGCTTTTCTTTAAAACTGCTGTAACATTTCGTTGTAATCTTAGCCCTTATTACATCTAAAATAATCGCAGTAACTAGCTATCACGCTGACGTGATGGAAGCAAATTTTCAACAATGTATTTTTAACTTGCACTTTTCTAAAATATGATTTAACAATCAACATTAAAATCTGAAAAATTATTATTTTAAATTTCCAATTGAATGTAAGACATTTGAGGTGAGAACCTTCCGAGCCTCTGAGTTTGCGCACCTCAAGATCGTAAGCTCGATTTACTTCCATACGTTTTACTTTTTCCGTTAACATGTTTCCAGCAATGTTCCAATCGACGTTCTGTTCTCCAGGGCCTCTTTCATGTTTTTATATAATCCTGATTTCGGTTTGCCTTTCGTTATTTTTCTCTTCTTGCCACATATGTCATATCACTTCAGCTGCGATTTCTTTTGCAGGGACTCAGCATTCAGTTCAATCCTGATAGTGGTATTTCTGCTTTTCTCACTCCTTCAGTTCTTTACTACTTCTATTAGGAATCGCATCTCTCATGTTTGCAGCTGGTTCTTTAACTTCTCTCTTAATGTTCGGGATTCAGTGGAGTGAATTAATTTTGGCACATAGCTTTTACGTTGGACGATAAACAGACTTTTTAACAGGATTTTTATTTCACTTACAAATTCCCTGTTTGAAGCATAAAAATGTTTCTCTGCTGCATCTCTTCATGCGTTGATTTCTTCTATTTTTTTCTATTTTAATCTTGTTTAGAAAATGGTTTATTATAGAATTTTATTATATTCTTCTATTTATTCTATTCTTTTAAGCCACTTAATGAGAATATGATGCCTCCAAGATAGTTAACGTCCACTACTTGTTCTAAAATGTTATTTAGTTATTTAGTGTTATTGTGGGTTTGATAGTTTCCTGGATATTAACAAAGTTTTAGTTTATATACTACATGTATGTGTGTGTGTGTGTGTGTGTGTGTGTGTGTGTGTGTGTGTGTGTGTTCTCTTGCGCGTTCTCTCTAGAATTCTTGTCGGCTTTCATTTAAATTTGGCTCAAAAATCGATTTCGAAGATGTCTGACCAACATTTTATAATCCATAGATATAAAATTACTAAACTTTTTGATCATAATATGGTAATTTTGTCTCTATATTCATATTTCATTTATATTCAAAATATTATAATATTTTCAGACTTTTTACTTACTCTGTTCAAAATTATAAACTCTAGAACTTAGATAAATTCATTTTGTCAAGTAAAAAGTTTTCTTTACGTTTTACTTTTGTGTCGGCTGCATATTTCAAAGAACAATGTTTTTACTGGACTTAAAAAAAAGTTTACGACGTTCTTTAAGTATCTACTTAACAATAATTTTAAAGAATTGGTGTTAACTCTGCCGTTGCAAAATGTGTACTCAGCAAACATTGTCGGAATAAACTAAATACTAAACACCGTTACACTTTCTGAAACAGTTAAATTATTTGGGGTTAAATTTTATTTTGTCACCCCTGGAGGGTGGAGTTTATGTAAATGTGTTGTTTTACAATTTTACCGCGGTTGGCAATTCTTTGACTAAAACAAGGGTCGGAAATTAATTGTTTTGTTAAATTAATTGTTCTAATCCTATTAAATGAAAAAGTCTGAGTAAGGGAAAAGTTGATTTGAAAACGCAATATACATTTTTACTTTTATACAGAATTTATTTAATTCTCAGTAAGTTAATTTATAAAAGTGATAAAGCTTTTGTTTCAATTCAAATAAAACAGAGGCTGTTACAATGGGATATCACTAATATTTATTAAATATTATACAGTGTTTGAATTTTTAACAATTTTTTTTATCATTCAACATTCGTAACTATAATGTATTTATTTTAACGTTTTTGCAGTAAAAATAGTGGCACTTAGACAGGCTTATACGTTTTGGCTGCAGTTGCCTTAGCTACTGGTTTCGGGGATTCTTCTTTTCTTTAATGGACACCATAAATATGCCATTGAATTTCTAGTTTGTTCACATTTTAACGCTGAATATGACGGTGGAATCGGTTTTTTAAAAAAGTTATAGGATTAAAGTAGGTTTGTACTTTTTGTAAATTCGCTTCAATCACGTCACCTAGTAAACTGGACGTTTTAATTATTCTGGGTTTGTAAATAAGTCAACGAATCACACGGCACATGTAATGGTAGTAGAATCAATTCGCTGAACAAGACAACAGACACCAAAACTAAAACCCAGCCATTGTACAAAGGCTGGAATCTCCATAATTTCGGCGAAAACAATTTATGCAAATTGAATTAAATTTATTCAGACGTTCACGCCCAGTCACATATTATTGAAGACGAAGTTGTTAACAGCGAGAAGTAGAGTTTGGAAATGGAATGGGGATGAAGGGTGCACAGATTCTGCGTTTCCGTAATAATAAATGCTTACAGCTCGGCGGAACAGCTGCGTAGCCAACCGGAAATATTGCTTCCAGCTTGGTCTTCCTGTTCGGCGACACCCGTTGGGAAGGAAAGGATAACGCAGTTTGAAATGTTTAACTTTAGGAGGGTATAGACTGAATTTTCATGCAATCAGGGGTGTTGTGAATACACTGAGAAAATGGCAGATCCAAATGTACTTCAGAATGTATTGTATTTTTGTTTGCTGTCGTCCCTCGGACTGCATCAAGTTAGCGGTTTTAAATAAACAAGGATGCACTTATAGGTCATCCAGGAAAAACAGTGGTTGGTAGAACAACCATTGTTTATCAGATACAAATGGCCGCCATATTGGATTGTTGAACACGTTTTTTTCTCCACCTGTCTAGTTTTCATTTTCATTAAAATAAGACAACAATAAAAGTTGCGTTTCTTACATAAGATTTGAACCTATGTAAAAAACTAACTGTTTATAAATTCAATCAACACACTATAAATTTCCGTTTTGTAGCCTCCACTGTACAGTTGGATTATGAGTGCAAAATTGTACCTAGAATTCTTTATGTCTTGTCATTGTCATACATAAATAAGTGTTAAGATGTTCACGATTGCGTTTAATTTTAGTCACATTCGTTTCAAACTTAGCATAAAAATCGATTTTGGTAATCGTTTTGACAAGTTCAAAATACAATGTCACCATCGTAATCAACGTTAAAATTTACATTTACATTAGCATTTTAAATTTTCAGAATCTTTTGAAAATTAAGAAATTTAACTTCTTGACTTCGGGCAGGGTTCATTTTCTTGTTTTCAATGCAATTTGAAAGTGTAAACTGGTAATATATGTAAAGTTTAACGGTGTGTTTAAGATGGTAAAATCAGCGTTTCAAAAAGACGGTAAGGTAAAAAAATACCTTTAGAAATGTTTAAAGGTACACACACACACACACACACACACACACACACACACACACACAGAGAGAGAGAGAGAGGGGGGGAGAGAGAGAGAGAGAGAGAGAGAGAGAGAGAGAGAGAGAGAGAGAGAGAGAGAAGTAAAACTACTTTCTTGACTAGATTTTCTCACGATCACCAAATTTTCTTTATAGCAAATTCGTATTGTGAGAAAATAACAATTGTATCCCGGCGCTGTTGGAGGTGCAACCGTTTAAAAAGACAAAGCACGGTTGTAACAAATTACAACAGTTCAATTGAGAAAAACCCAATCACGAGTCTCCGCCTGCTCAAAGTAATTCCTTTGACGCAACAGAAGGAAAACGAGAAAATCTCCATTCTTTTGATCTTTTCCACGTTTCCGGTCCCAATTAAAGTTACTTTGAAGTGCACAAAGTATATTGAAAACGTAATGTCTTCATTTTAAGTGCATTTAGTACGAGTTTTAAATAAATAGGTTAGTGTGTTATTGAGTAGGCATTTAAATATAGAAGGAATACACGAATTCGTCATCTCTTTCCATCTCTCTTTACCGTTTTCAGGTCCGTTAAATACAAACGAAATGGTTTCCACTTGGATATTCCCTAATAACAGGTATATCATATCTCAAGAATTTACTGAGTGCCAACATAACGGGTTGGAAGACATATTTAAGAGACGTGTTTGATTTCCTCTTAGCGGAAAGCAAGCAAAATCATTTGCTATTATTTTAATTTCTAATATTTGGCAACACTTTATGGTTTCTTGTGGTGTTTAAAAATTAACTTTATTTGGATTCCATGTATCATATTTTTGTTAATAAATATTTTTAATTTCATACTCTAAGCTTGATTTTTCCGAAAGGTCCCAAACAGGATTTTTGAAAATTCCAATTTCAACAAAGTTTTGATCAAATAAGAGCAAATTTTTCAAATTTTATTGTTAAAAATTAAAAATGGTCCTGACATATGGGTAAAAATTGGGTTCCAAATGCAAAATTTCGTCAAAATTGCATTAATTTAATCGTCGTTAGTTTAATTTTAATGATGTGTACAGAGTCTGAAATGGACAGACATACAAGCAGATACCATTTTTTTAATTAAACATTTCACATAAAAACGAAATAGATGCATCAAAACCTCTAGATCGGTTTTTCACAATCCACGCGTTCTTTATTTTGGAGGAATATCAATTTTTTTATTAATATAAAATATACAGAAATTTATATTTTTCTGGATTCCTGATACTAAAAAACTATTTAGTAGATTTTTTTTTGAAATTATTGTTATTCGCTATAGCAGCAATATCGATAGACAAGTGTACGAAAACATACAAATAAAAATATATATATTTTTATACGTAATGTTTGAAATCCACCAGATTTGAAACGTCCAGAGTTTCAAGACAACACTATGTTTTCTGAACTTATCACGATTTTTTTAGGTGATTAATCTACGGAGTAGTAGGCCATTATGAACTTGATATGTTGCTAGTTTGCTAACAGTTCTAACTGTTATTGCTACCGAACTCTATATGTTACTTTTAGTTGTGATTTACTGTTATTGTGATTTGTGGAACTGCAACTGGTGGTTTATTTACCAACCGAGTAACACGTTTATGTTACCATTATTTCGTAATAGTCTAGCTAAATAATTTGAAGTTTAAATTAACAACTAACCTACAAAACGACGAGTTTAAATTACAGTAATAAAATAAACATATTGTATCAAACACAATCTGCTAAGTGTTGATTTTGTTGTGTATTTGTCATTTAGATTTTGTGCCTTTTTTTGGAACATATATACAGTATCTAAATATGCTACTTTTGAAAACACTCAAATTTACAAACGAGAAACAGATTTTTTTTGTTGGTCTATTCGATCATTAAAAAAATTTAACAAAGTGTGAAGAACGCGGGGTCAGAAAGAATAAATATTGTAAAAAGTATAATTGTGAAAATACTGGAAATAGTAAGCATACCCCAAACGTAATAGATATTTTTAAAGATAAGAATTTAACTGATTTTTGTTTAACAGTCTACATTGATCAATAACAATTGGCCGAGAAATCTTAAAGGTGTTTGACATTTTATGATTGTAAACAAGCTTTTTCTACCTTCTATTACGTGGAAAACAAATATCGTAACAAATGATTTAAGATTGAAAATATTAATTTCATCAAACTTAGACGAGCTTAAGAACCGAAAAGAACGATTTCACTCATCCAATAAAACCCGAAAATCAATGTAGTAACTAAATTTAGTGATTATTAAAATTTTTTCATTGGTTTAAATGAATGTTAATATAAAAGTAAGAGACTAAAAATAATTGAACTTTTAATTCCTGTGTTATTTTCTGTGTTATTTTTGGATGCATAATCTTAGTAAAAGCTGGATGGAATTAAAGAAAGTTTAAACAAAAAGTAGGGGTTACTTTCATTAGAATACACTTATACAAAGGACGTCCTCGGTCCTATTTTAGGTTTAGCTAGGGTTTAAACAGTAGCTTAATACTCATTGGAAACTATTGTGATACAACATTAGTTTAGTTGAAAGTACACCAATCACGAATAACAAAAATCACTTTTAGTGAAATACAATAACAGTTTTAAATCTTATTTTACAGTAACAGGTACTAAATAACAGTTCCTTATTTTGACTGAATTCCTTAACATAATTACTTTGAACTGCCAGTGTCGTAACACGTGTTTTAATGATTTATATTATTTAATTTCCTACAATGTGAATTTTTTCAAATTGAACTTTTTTATTACTGCTGCCTTCGAAAACATAAACCATAGGCCGGGGTAAGCAAATTTACTGCTACGAGCGCTGCGATTAGGCTCGAGGTTTCTCTATAAATAATAATATTTTAGTAAAGGAGCAGTTTTGAGAAAGCGCAGACTGTACATAATTCCCTCCCTATCCTTTATCGTTGTCTTTAACCGTTATCAAGTACAACAAACTTTGACAGCAAATTAAACTTCGTACTTAACCAAATTATTGGAACTAAATTTACCGCAGGCCAGCTGAACATACCAGCTTCAGTATTAATATTGTCACTGGTTGTAACATAATTTAAAGGAAGTTAATGCTTATTTACACATAGAGGGTTTCGTAATTGGTTTGTAATAACGTTTCTTATTAAGACGTGGGGGTTCATAAAGCTCCATATAACCGGATGCTAAGTTTTCATTCGTAAACTTACAACAAAAAATTTTAAATTCATGTTGATTAAAAAACTTCTTGTCGGGAAATAAAAACTAACGCATAATGTGACACCTGATTTCTTGGTCAATGGTGCTGAGAACCTACCCGTTTTATCTCAAGTATACTCTTTTTCAAAAAGTTCTTCACAGAATTGGTCGAAGTAGTTCACAGAACTGCTTTTTCAAACGGAAACAAGCAGTTTGATTTGGACTGGTTCGTGATTTGTTTAACAAGGAACAGCTGTTGGGACTTCCCTACCACCCACGTTCTGTTCGAACGTTGCCGCAAGCACTAAAACTGTTTTCCTACTAACTGCTTTTCTTCAACCTGCTTTTATGCTTTTTCCCTTTATTTCAAAGTTGCTTGTTGCTTGTTGCTTGTTGCTTGTATTGAAGTAAGAACTGTTTGGTCGTTGTCAACGTTTATCTCTATTTTGTTGCGAGTTGTTTGAAAATTTTAAATGTACAATTTGTTGTTCAAACATTTTTTAAACTGTAAAATCAGCCATAATTGTGTTTCATATTAGTTTTTCTCTTGTAGTTTACTTTATGTTTAGAAACTTAAAAATATTTACTGGACAATTTTGAACGTTTTCTTTTACTTTTTAATTACTATGTTCTTATTACTATATTGTACTTATGAAGGTTACTTTTTTCGGTGTTGAAAAGTGAAAACCTACTTTCTCTCAAATAAAAATATGACTGTAACATCTCACATTTTGTAAATACATAACCTAATTTTATTTAAACGTATTTTTTATATTTATTATAAATCATCAATATTTTTTAATCAACTAAATTGTTTGCATTTCAGTAAAATGCAAAGAACAATTTAATTTTTAAGTAAAAAAAAGAATGCTTCTATTAGAAATTGATTGCATTTTGTAAATATAAAATGGCTTACATAACTATTACGTTTTGAGAATGTAATTTAATTATTACTATACTTATACGGATTATTTTTTTCTAAATGCTTTACACCCAAAAACAGTTAGGACATGGTGGTAATGGGAATACAAAATTAGTCTTAGAAAAGTGAACGTATGTGCTTTATGTTTCAGCTGCTAAAATAACTTCGAGTTTCAGTTTTCTAAAACTGTTTTTTTCAACTGTTTTAAGAAGCAGCTTATTTTCCTCAACAAACAGTTTGTTGACGTTTTGTAAAAATAGCAGAAACGCCCATCCCTAGTGGCAACAGCAGTAGATACATTTATCTACTAGATTATTTCCGGTCATCAATTGGGGAAAAAGATCCGCACCGATGAGAATATAATTTGAACCGGTAATTTCAAAAGCAGGATCAGCGAGTACTAAATAATTCATCGTCATTTAACTTCAGGTGGAATTCAAGTTAGTGGCAGATTTGCGGTAAGTTTTTCTAGTACAAGAGTTGTAACTAGGGTGAGGTAAATTCATCTTTTTGAAGTGATTATTAGTTCGGTAAATCCGAGGGATTTTACCGAAGTAGATGATATATCTTGAATATATTTAGTAGAATATGAGCTCTTAACACAACAGTTGAGCTGCTCACTGTGCTGTTTAAGATAAATATTGCTATGTTATTATGTACATAAAACAAGACTGAACAAATATAGACAAGGCAGCTCCAACTGATAAGACCCGCTTGTCTGAATTGTGCTATATCACGATAGGTACAACCTAAAAACATCGACTGGTGGTAGACTGTTTTACAAAAATGTTAACCGACTTTGTTCGAACACTAAAGTTTATTGTGAACATAAAAAGGCTTAGATGCCAATTTTAATATTGTTATGTAAATGAAAGTACACAATCCAAACATTTAATGTTAACGACTTTGAAAAAAATGTTTAGCTGTTTTAGTTTAAATATTTACAACTAAACATCCGGTCGTTGATGTAATAAAAATGTTTCGTAATTGGTTTTAAAAAGTACACTGTATTTCGAGGAAAATAAATTTATTTATTTGACTAATCAACTTAAATCACAGTACTTTTTTCACGTGTGTAGGTTGATGATCACATAAAGGAGGTTGACTAATAAAGGTAAAAGACCGAAGGGAAGCTTTCTAAATGTTAGTTATGATAAGCAATGTGTGTAACCGACTGGAATAATGCAAATGACCGAAGAGAAAATATCTAGATGTTAGTTATGACAAGCAATGTGTGTAACCGACTTGAATAATGAAAATGATAGAAGGGAAGCTGTCTAGATGTTAGTTATGCCAAGCAATGTGTGTAACCGACTCGAATAATGAAAATGACCAAAGGAAAGCTGTCTAGATGTAAGTTATGACAAGCAATGTGTGTAACCGACTTGAATAATGAAAATGATCAAAGGGAAGCTGTCTAGATGTTAGTTATGACAAGCAATGTGTGTAACCGACTCGAATAATGCAAATGATCAAAGGGAAGCTTTCTAGATGTTAGTTATGACAAGCAATGTGTGTAACCGACTCGAATAATGGAAATGACAGAAGGGAAGCTGTCTAGATGTTAGTTATGACAAGCAACATGTGTAACCGACTCGAATAATGCAAATGATAGAAGGGAAAATATCTAGATGCTAGTTATGACAAGCAATATGTGTAACCGACTCGAATAATGCAAGTGATCGAAGGGAAGCTGTCTAGATGTTAGTTATAACAAGCAATAACCGACTGGAATAACGCAAAAGACCAAAGGGAAGCTAGATTACGTTAGCGATGACTAGCAAATATGTGTTAATTACTGGAATGAGGCAAAAGACCGAAGGAAAGTTAGAGAGAAGATATGGTTTTGCAGAGGAATAGAACAAAGAAAGCAATAAATTAACCTTGTTTAATTTGTAAAGATAGAAGAATGATGGGTTAAAACATTTAAAAAACTACAAAAATATTAATAGACTACAATTATATCGTTCACCGTTTTAATAATAATTGTTTTAAACTTTAAACAATTACTTTACGAAGATTTAAGTAAATAACGTATAAAAGGAAATGATATTGTATTCTAAAACAATAAATTGTCTCTTACCCAGAGTTTTTAACGCAGGGTCTAATAGGATTACAACGATTTAAAACAACAATTCATTTCCGAACCTTGTTTTAGTGCAAGCACCGTCGGCCATGTTAACACTGTAAAAACAACCCTTTGAAATAAATTCCATCCCTAAGGGAAACAAATAGTATTTAATCCGAAATATTCAACTTTTGCAACAGTGTTTATTTTATTTAAACAATCGACGTGTTTGTAAAGTGTTTTAACTAAACGTATCGACGTTATCGAAGTTTCCACATACTTCTTCTTTTAAGTTATTGGTAAATAATCACTTAGATTATTTACTGCTGTCGTGATAGAAGAAAAGTGTTTATCTTTATTCTATCCGTAGCTCTTTAAACTTTCAAATTACATTGAAATAGGGATTTTTTTATTTTTTTAAATTTTTGCATTATTACGACTAAGGTATGCCCCATCTATCTTTATATGTAATTTTACTGTTTGTTGGGTTGCAGCCCTGCAAAAATTCCCAATGTGTTTACTGGCTTGAAAGGTCCACTGTCTTGGTCCTTTGCAGCCTTCTTGTTGTTATGTTGTCACTCCGGTACAGCAATTGTACGATCTCCTTATTCTTATGCTGCTCTAACCGTCGACGATGCTTAACGGAGAGCTTCTTGATTATTTCTGCAACAGGTTCAATGCCTAGGTCTTTATGTAGGTTATCATTACTGACATACCACTGCGCGTTGACAGTCGTCCTCAATATTTTATTCTGTAAAACTTGTATTATGTCCCTATTGCTTTTTTTAGTACAGCCCCATAGTGGTACACCATAAGTCCATACTGGACATAACACTTGTTTTTAAAGTAATAATTTGTTGCTTATTGACAATTCGGAATTCCTTCTAGTGACCCAATACATTTTACTTAATTTGAGATTTAGTTCTTCTTTTTTCTTTTTTACATGCTCCTTCAAGCGGATTTTTGTATCCAGTGTCATCCCGAGATATTTTGCACTGTTTGCATATGTTACGTGTTTTTCATTTAATACTACCGGTACTGGTTCATACTTTCTATTGGTAAAATTGATGTGTATAGATTTTGTTTCATTGAGCTTAATTCTCCATTTTTTGGTCCATCGACTTACTAGTAGCATTTTGTATTTTCTCTGTTGTTTCCAAAATATTGTCACCCACTGTTAATATTGCTATGTCATCCGCAAAAGGTCGTCATTGTGGCATTCGTGTTAACTGGGATGTCTCGAGTATACAGGAGGTACAATACAGGCCCAAGTACACTTCCCTGGGGTACTCCTGCATTGCTTGTTTTAATTTGTGAGTAGTCGTATTCAGATCTAACCCGAAAATGTCTCTCACAAAGGTATGATTTCATAATCCTGTAGAATTGCTCCGGCAGGTCCCTAGCCTGAACCGGCAGGTTCTAGCTAATGCTCCAGCCCACGGTGCCACGAAATACGGAAATGACACCTAACCGCCGTCAAATTAAATTTCGTAATTTCAAATGATTTTAAAATTCAAAATTCTTATTTATTGCAGTTTTTTGAAATTGATTGTGTTAGTGAAAATCTGATTTAAAAAAAAATTAAAAAGTTATGATTTTATGAGGTTTTGAAATGGCCGCCATTTTGAAAGTGCTGAACGAATTTTGCTGATTAATGAATCTGTTCAAGATATTACCGTAATGGAATTACGTGCTAGGTTTGAATCAAATCGGAACAAAACTGCGAACGCAAACTTTCTAAAACATACATACATACATACAAACACACACACACACACACACACACACAATAGGTACCTATAAATTTAATTAATATACATTTGCTATTATTTCCATTAAATATTTATTGCTAATATTGTGTAGGCCTATATTGTTAACTAGTTTCAGATCAATATTTATAGTTGTTATTATATTCTGTTTGTTTTATTTATTTGATTATTTATTCTAGTATCTTTAATTTTGTTTCCTAAATTGCAATATCGCTCCACGGCAATAATGACTTTAATGGTTTTTCGCAAAGAAAAAAGTCCATTGAATATTTTAAAATTTATAAACCTATTTTATGAAATTGAGTTTTATCTTGTCAGTATCAAACAGAAAGTTTTTTTTAATAAATTTTATTTGCTTCCGCCTAAGGTCTTAGGTCTAATACATTTATACAGTAATTAAATTATGTAATTTTAAATCAATAATAATCAATTCAACAATCTTGACCACGTGACTTCAGGAAAGATCACATTGCTTTCATTAGATATGAAATTTCTGTTTAAATAAAACACCATTCGAAAATCACAATCTATTCAATTTTAAGAAGTAACTAAACATTAAAATAACGTTTTTAACGTCAATAAAGTTTTGCTTACCCAACGCACTGCAAATGGCTTACAAACTCACAGAAATAGAAACTTTATTACTTTACATAAAATCGGTAACCTGAAATGCCTAGTGATTTACAAAGTGCAATTGTAAAATAATGCAACAATATGACCTCCGGGAGTTGCGGGGCTTATCCAATATCACGCTGCAGTGGGCACAAGATTGGTGTGTACCACGTGACCTATATACCGACTACATTTTCCTCTCAGCTTAGTATATACAGTGAAATAATTTGTAAGAAAAATGTAGAAATCTTAGAATTTTGTTTTCGTAAATAAAGTATTTTGGATTCTGAATTTAAAATGAAGACTGTACATCAAAATTATCAAATACAAAACATTTATCAATAAATATTTCCCAATTTTAAAATACATCTAATATTAAAAGAGGAAATAATTCTCGTTTTTTTTACGGGAAATACCCACGCAAATCAGAAACTATTTTATTTCGTACTAAATAGAGGTTAGTACGAGTACTAAATAGGTAATACGCGTATTTATACGCGTATAATCACGGCACGCAGCTGTCTCGCTGTCGCAATGAGAGCTAATTTCCAACAGTATTTTTTATCTTATACTTTTTGAAAAAATGCGTAACTTTAAAATTACACTTAAAGTAAGGAACATAAATGGATTTAAAATTATTCCCTGACGATGGTTAAATTCATTTTTGTAATTTAAATCTATTTTGAAAATTTAAAATGCCAATTAGTGCAAAAATGCTGATTAATATGGTGAAATATTCTCAAAAAAGTGTATTTTTTACAATTTGCAATGACCGCCATTTTTAAAACTGTTAACAGATTTTATTGGGTGACGAATTTGTCCAAAATTGATTTTTCTAAGACTAAATCGAATCGGGCAAAAATTGTATTCGATATATACAAAAAATTAATAAAAAATATTTTATGCAATTAAGGTCTGTTTCCCAATTAGAGGGAACGTACACATGGAAATAGAACATGGCTTTTTGAGTCAAAACACCACGTTGAAGCTCGCTAATGAATGAAGCAAGTGATTCGTACTTTGATGTAGCAATACTACCGCATCTACTTTGATGTGGTAATAGTGGAAGAATATTGTTTCGAAAATGGTCAGAATACCTTCATTAACTCTATAGGAAGAAGTGTCCCCTCGAAACCCACCTTGTTAAAGTTTATAAATAGCCATCCTCGCTCTCTGTTCTACCTGGACTTATTTCTTATTGTTGTCATTACAAACCGCTGCAAAATATAGAACACAAAAACTTGGAAGACAATAATTTCGATTTTTTTTACATTACCTGTTCGATAATAAACAATTAAGTAATGAAACAGTGACTTGTTACTAATCTATACAATTTTATTCATTTCCAAGATTTTGTTAGCAGAAAATAAGCCATAAAATACGTCACAAAAATCCTAGCATTTCACACACTTCGCTAATTTATCGGTTTTCCTACCAGTGATTATTTTTATTAAGCAATAAACACCTATTAAATATCTCATTTTTTTATTACAGCTTAAATTTAATAGAAAATTGAAGACTTAAACAAACTACAAGTCTATTTTATCTCCTCTGTTTTAGAAGGAACAATAACTTCCAGATCATATAGAAAAATTAGTTTAGGGAGTACTTTAAAAAATCGGTTTTCTTTAAGAACGCACATTTAAAAATATTTTCGATGTGAAATAATGGTTAAGAAAATATTTTAAAAAATGTAATTTATGCTTTTAAACTGAAAAGCATACGATTTACAGGGGGGGAGGAATTCACTTCAAAATCTACGAATTGTATTTTGTTTACTAACCTGTCTTCTTATGACTTGTCCATATCACGTCTAAAATTATTGCTTCATGAAACCAATAGCTAGTGCAAACGCACTTGCATGTTTTGTTTCTTCAAACTTTCCTACAAATCCTAGTGGCTGAATTAGTTCTTTGCTACATAGATCATGTTTGACAGTTGTTGTATTTATGATTATAATTTTAGTTAGAAATTGCTCAATTAACGCAAGATTTCAAAATTCGTGCGGAACAATCTGGACCAAAAGCTACGTATTTAATGCAGAAAGGAAATGCATAAAAGGGTGGGAGCAAATACATCCCTCGGGTCGACGTGTGCATATTTGATGTACAATTTATTTTGCAGATTCATGGAATATTTAGCCTCGCATCGTGTCACAATGTACATAAAGCCGACGTAGGGAATTTTGAAGCGGAAGATTGTCTAACCTGACTCTGTATAGTCTATACTACACATTTCACTTTGTGAATCACTAATTCAGTATCTCTACGGTACGTGATGAAACAGAAAATTACTCAGTTTGTCTCATCTTTGATTCACACAATTCTTAAGGAATGTTAATTTAAAACTTGATTAAAAGTGCAAAACCAAATTTATTTCTTTTTGTAAACAATAAATAGTGCAAGCCAAATGCACAAACTTTCTTTCAAAAGGGTGATTGACAAACAAACGTAATATCTAAAAATCTAATTTATCAGGATCTTATGGTCAGATTTGGTCCAATGGGAAAAAATAAATTAATAATAAATCTGAAATAAAGAAAATTTAATGTTCGTAACTAAAAATGCAAATCGGGGTTTGGAAAATTTGCCCAAATTTGTTTATTTTTTTGATAACTCTTGAACAGAAATAGCAAGCAGATTGGGATTAATAAGTTTTGTATAAGTAATTAATGGTTACATAATTAGCTCAATTTTTAAGAAGAAGAAGAAGAAGACTCGTTACAACTGGTTTTGAGCAAGTCCGAATTTTGTCACTTTTAAGGGTTATAGCCAAAAAGGCATTACAAAATAGAGAAAAACTTAAAATGAATAATGGGATCGGGGTTTTGGATTTAAGTAAAAAAATGTAATTACTTTTTTACTGCGAAATCTACTTTGAAAAGTAAAATGTCATTAAAGAAGAAAAAGAAAGAAGCTGAATAATTAATTTAGTTCTTAAAAGTAGAATACTAAAACCAGGAAGAGTGAAGTATATTTTCGATATCGGCATAGTGACCTTGATTATTTTACAACAATATAAAAAAATTGCTTTACTTTTGCCGGAAGAATTTAAACAGAAATCTTAGGAAATTTAGAAGTGGTTAAATTGTTTTACTATAATAAAAGTTAGGTGAAATTGGATCGAAAAGGAAAATAATTATTTCAAATTTAAAACTGTAATATTTCATTTGTAAAGCTTATACTAGAAAACGGCGTGCTAAGAACACTAATGGGATAGAGAAAAACGTGCGAGTGAGAGGTCGAGTTCCCACTCTCACGCTATAGCTCCCTCCTTTTCCTTCACTATCACTGAGTAGTGACAGTTTATAGACTTACATTGGCAGACTCCGTGTCACTGCACTGTTGGATCGAGCTGGTTGGAAATTCTTCTACGTGAGAAATTCTCGCGCAGGCAGTGATGACATAACGACAAGGACAGAAGACAATGTGAAAGGCACAACTGAAGATATAGAACCACAAGAAGCAGTCAAAGAGTATAATGACAATAATAGAACATGTGTTTGTTATTTTATTTCATTCTATATCTGTTTCTTATTGAATTTGTTGTTTGTAAAGAAGTAAAGTAGAAGTTTTTTTATGTTTCACCTTTCATCGATATAAAAATAAATGTTTTAAAAACATTACATAAACTCTTTTCAAGTTTATAGGATATGAGGAGTCAAAATTCAACTCAGTGTTACAATTTTTAAATAATAGAAATTTACAGTTTTTTAAGTAAAAAAAGCCAACGTTAAATAGGTTGCATTATTTGTTTGTTTTTTCCACCGCAACCATAGATTTGTTTAAATTCAAATTTATGACACCGACTTAAGATACTTCTTAGGCACCTAAATAAGCAAAATCTGATGACACAATTTTTCAGAGCTTTTACCAAAAGCTCTCGAACAGATTTTTATTGGATGGATGCAAGTATCGATTCCTAGATTTATTTGGGTATTTACGTAACAGATTTGAACAAAATGTCATGAAAATAAAGTTGACTGTGAAACCGATTTTGAACAGTTTATTGTATCAAAAAACAGGTTAAAACCTTTTACTTTTATCAATATTTTATGCCTAAAATATTTTCCTGAGTTATGTGTAAACTAAACATACCTGTAAAATTTCTTCAAAAATAGTCAATTAATTTGAAATCAGAAGACGGTCAGAGCTTTTTTTCAATCTATGCCTCAACTCTAAATATATTTTATTTAAAATTTATTACAGTCAATTGAATTAAAAAGTTTATTATTTAAAAAAATATAAATCAAATGAACTGCTTTTGAGAAATTACGACGATTTTCCAATTTTTCTAAATATCATCTTAACTGGGTTATGTTTTTTGGTATTTTTAGACTATAATTCAGGAAAACTTTGATCAAAATCGTTAAAGCGGATTTTGAAAATGATGTTATTTACTGTTAATTTTTTTATAAAAAAATGTTATAAATTTTGTTTTAAAATTATTAAATCTTCACGAGATATAGGCAAACAATACCTATATGGCGATTTTCATCAAAATTGTTGGTTTAGTCTTTATCAATGTATCAATGTACACATAGAGGGCATACATCCAATCAAGTGCATGGACAGAAATCCGAAAACATATTTTTACACCATAAAAGTTAATATTTACAAATAATTACTAAAGTGGAACATGTTTTATCATGTGTAAGTGAAAAAAGGAAAATATATTATATAAGAAATACCCTTTAAACGTATTATTCCGAAAACATTACACTTACGGCCAACATTCGAGTACGTTTTAGGCTGTCTATAAAAGAAAAAAAATACATAGTCATAGTAGTGCTTTGCATCACCGAGAATTAGCAACGAGAAAAGGACTATTTGATGGAATTAGATTGAAAAAGAAACAGTCTTGGGAAAGGAAAAGGAAAATTATTAAAATAGTTAGTCTTCTAAGAATGAAAATCACACACAAAGAAACTTAAATAGCCATTTACAGTCTTCAGGAAAGAAAGTCTGCGCATGAAGAAGATATTCAAGAAAACACCACTTTTTTGTTTTGAACACAGGTGACCTAAAAACAAATAGGGCCGAAAAAATTTCAAGATCATTTATCACAATAACCAAACTTTATTTATAGTTTACTTCGTATAATAAGGAAGTAAAATTTTAACTTGCAAGAAAAAACAAATTTTTTGATCAAAAACGTATTTTTGTATTATTCTTGAAAATATTAATTTTTTTACCAGTGTTTAGCAAATTTCTATTGGAAAAATGAACACATTGGAAATTGCTAGCAACTAACTCGTCATCGGTTAATCATAACGGCTGCCATCTTGAAACGGAAGAGAATGGGAAAGTTTCTTTTATACACCGTTCGGGCTTTGTACAAAATACCTTCGTGCCGAATTTTAAAACAATCGGTCAATGCGTTGGTCCAAGACTTCGTAACAAACAGAAAACCAAATGCCAAATGGTCGAGCTGAAACAGAAACCTTGCTTCCCTCGGTCAACTATATAAAGTTTTTGAAAAAGTACTTGCCCTTTGTGGCTTGTTGCTTTAATCAGGCAAAGCCACATTAAATATTTCCACACCAAATCTCCACTAATTGCCGGCACTGCAACTTATTTAAGCATTGCCTCGTATAGGCCTACACTGAGACACTTCAACATTAAAATCTGCTCTAACAACATCTAGGAGTTTCCGACAAAATAAAGTGGGTGGAGGTGTGAAGCACGTAGCTAATCCAGAAAGGGGAGTAGAAGAGGGGTAAATACCTCCATACTGCAGGGGGATTTGAATATTTTATGAATATTTCCTGGCTGTGCAGGATATACTCACAGCTTTTTCGCAAAGATGATGCAGGGAAATTTCAAAAGAGAGATTATCATTATTAGTGAATTCCCATTGGACAATGACTTACTGCAGCCATTACTGTAAGACCTGAAACAAGAAATTTCGCACCGCTGACCTCTGGTAGCCTACACGTTTTAATCGTTAAAAATATTTACGTATACCGTGTAACTTTAACTGTAACCATTTTTATCGTAAATTAATCCATCCTTGACTCAACAATCGATTTTAAAATTAAGTTATTATATCCATTGAATCTATAAAGAGGACAATTCTTGACTGAAAAAGTTAAAACATTTTACTTGCCCGCCAATTCTACTTGACACATCTTCGGATTAGCTAAGTGCTTTTTTAAGTGCATTTAATTATAATGTCTAATGATTTTTGTAAATGGTGCTTTATTTCCTGCTGCCTACCCATTTTCTTCAAGGCCTCTTACTACTTGGGGATGTTCCGATATTTTGGTATTTTGTGTAGATACAATGTCGGAAAACACTACCGATACTCCAATAATATCGGATGAAAAGTATCGATACTCGTGATGTCGAATTAATTTTGTTTTCTTTTGTTAAAATATTTACACTACTAGTAATTTAACAACTACGATGTCTAATAAAAACTATTGTTTAAGTAATGAGTTTAAAAGTTGTAAACTAAATTTAGTGAAAATTAAAATTTATCAGTGGGAAAAAACTAAATACACATTTTCTTTAACAATCTTGGTACATTAATAAAAAGCAATATATACCACAAAATATAACTATAATCAATATTAATTAACATCTAAAAATAATTAGAATTTTTAACCTATTGTGAACCTATTTCTTATAAAAACCATTTAAAAATGAGAAAAAACTAAATACACACATAGTAATTATTTAGTTGTAACAAACTAAATACACACATTGTAATTATTTAGTTGTAACAAACTAAATACACACATTGTAATTATTTAGTTGTAAGAAACTAAATACACACATTGTAATTATTTAGTTGTAACAAACTAAATACACACATTGTAATTATTTAGTTGTAACAAACTAAATACACACATTGTAATTATTAAGTTGTAACAAACTAAATACACACTAAACACTAATTAATACTACAATGTACAAATACAACGAAGCAGTAACATTCATGACACAAATATCAACGTAACATGGTTACTGATATTAAAGATAACACAATAAGGCGATAAGAAAAGTGTAGACAGACAGGCGACACTTTGCAGACACATTTTATAAATAGTAAAATGTTTATTTCCGGCTAGTAACCTGTTCTTTCTTTATGAAAGAAATACACAGATGAAACGCGACAGACTTTTGACCGATACGATATTTAGGTGCTGGTATTGATACCTCAATATTAACGAAACAAAATTATCGATACCAATCAAGATCGAAAGTATCGGTATCACACTGTTCTTAATTACAATAATTCATTTACTTGTTTGCAATCCATAATCCGTAAATATTACAATATAATATTTAAAATACAAGTAATAATGATTTGTTATGCCTTATTATGATCGTAAAAAATTAAAATGAACATAACCTCAGTTATAGTTTTATTATCAAAGCATCAGCTGTTGTGTGAATTCAGTTGTTGTTTAGGTAAAAAATAATCCAAACTCTACCATGGGGTGTATTTTAAATCTCATATTTTTTACTTATTTGTAGAGTACATAATAGTAAACTAAACAAAAATTCGTTTTATATTCTTCTTCTTTTCTGCTAGGATTATTATCACTGTGTTCAGTATAATGATCTGCCTTCCCTAGCTTCGTCAATTCTACTTTCGTTGACGCGTTTTGGAGAACCTCCATCTTCAAAAACTGTATTTATACTGGTCACCAATATAATATTAGTGACGGGCTATAATATTGGTGACCAGTATAGATATAGTTTTTGAAGATGGAGGTTCTCCGAAACGCGTCAAAGAAAGTAGAATTGACGAAGCTAGGGAAGGCAGATCATTATACTGAACACAGTGATAAACAAAAATTATAACTACACTTAAGAGTTCGTTCAGCAACACTATCAGTTTGAAAAAAGTCACGGTTCAGTACATACATACAAAAAAACTTGTATTATAGACGTTTATTTCAAAACATAGACATTAAAATTAACTGAAAATGGTAACTTAGTTTGAATAAAAATATGTTTAAAGCACAAAGGAAAGGTCTCAGAGTTAATTGAAAAAAATTACAAAAAAATCAAATTTCGGAAAAATATATTCACTTTTTTGGGCACTAGTTGTTTTGGTTTTTAACTCACCAATACCCGAATAAGGATATTTCTTATACTGTCTTACAATTCCGTTCTTTGTCACATGTATAGCACATCCGCACATATCAGTTAACCTACATTTTGGTTTTGTCTACGGTTAACAAAGTGACCCCCATTTCGTCCCGCGAGAATTACAACAATTACAATGCACGCAAAGTTTTACCACTAATTGTTCATTATATGTAAAACAATTAACATTAATTAAAGCGTTCTCCCCCGAGTCCTGACGTTTGTAATTAAATGTCATTTACTTTTAGGAAATTAAAATCCGTTGCTTTTAAATCTACTTCGCAGACAATTTCATTTAAAAGTTTAATGAAGTTACTGCAAATCGATTTTGTGACGAAATCTTGTAATGTTTACCCCATATAAATATCGACATTCAGTTGTCTGACTGTCATGGGGAAACGTAATTTTTTAAATCTTGAAATCATCATAATTTACCATTTTAAAGTTATAAAATTAAAGCAGTTTTAATTTTGTTTAAGATTTAAAAAAACTAAATGCTGATTTATGATGATCAGATTTTTGGATTTTCAAATTTGTAAAAGATAAAATGTTACGATTTTTTTAACGACCATACTTCATGCCAGTTATACTAATGAGGAGAGGGATCAGTGTTAACGGTAAGGGAGAAGCATCGGGAGCAACTGCGGCTCGAACCTTTAGGTGGTTCTCAACTAAGAACCAGTTGAGTGTCGCAGTAGACTGATTGGTGCTTTCGATTTGGCTAAAGCACATCGGCTAAATCACTCAACTGCGCACCTACAGGTTCTTAGTTCGAGCCGCAGTTGCTCCTGTTGATTTTTCCTTACCAATTACACTGATCTCTCGTCCGCATTAGTCCAACTGGCATAAAGTATGGAAGTTAAGAAAAAAAGTTACGATTTTGTTTTATTTTAAAACGTACCATTTTTTAAACTCCTTGACATATTTTGCTGGGTAACAAAATTGTATTCGGTTTCGTCAATTGTTTTTCTAATTGTTGATTTGGTTCAAAGTAATTCATAATTACATAAGTGAAACGTATGGGTCGTTATATCACCAACATTCCGTTTGTCTGTAAATCGCGCTCGCTCAACCATTGTTAAATGCTAAAAATGTTTTATTTTTGAAGTAAAATTCGGTAATGTTTTTTTTTTTTTTAACGTCCGACTATTGTGCACACTTGGGCTAATGCAGACGATGGGATGATTTTAGCGTACGAAAATGCCAAGCCTTCGCCGGGAATCGAACCCGGGTCCTCGGGGTGAAAACCTAGTACGCTATCCACTAGGCCACCGAGGCGGCTTACAAACGAAGATTTATGATTCGAATCAGTGTAGCAAGTTTGAAATGAAGGAATTCAAGTTTCGGGATTAAATATGAAAAAATAAACTCTAACAACCGTTGAGTACGTTTTGTATTTTTGTATTTTTTGATTTAATCGGGAACAGTTAATTTTTTTAATTTCAAAATTCTTACAATAATCTGTCATGATTCGTGATTCTTTATATGCGATTAAAAAATTCTGGAGAACTCATTTTGAGAACATAGATTGATTCCCAATTTTTTTTTTTAAATTTCAAGCAAGATTTTTCTAGAGAAAATAATGGAATGTGAGATATTTTTTGTAATGTTTTTTTTTCAATATTTATTTTAAGTAGCAGGCCAAACTAATTGACAGAGCGAAGCGAGGTCTGTTTCAACTCGACTGTTCGGCATTTAGGTTCTGCGTTTGTTTGTTACGCAGTTTTGGCCAAACACATTAC
The DNA here is from genome assembly GCA_022606455.1 of Callitettix versicolor. Lineage (NCBI taxonomy): Eukaryota > Metazoa > Arthropoda > Insecta > Hemiptera > Cercopidae > Callitettix > Callitettix versicolor. The sequence goes on from CM040186.1 coordinate 90,880,274, forward strand.
AAATTCTTTTCAAATTTGGTACGCTCAAACAAAACATATGTAAGATTTTTTCATTCGCTTCCGTTTCAAGATGGCGGGCTCTGATTCAACGTTGAAATTTATAGTTGCAGGTTGTTTCATATAATACTGGATGAAAGGCAAAATCATTATAATTTTGTCACCTTCGTGGAGAAAGATCACAAAATATCCAATAATGTTGTTCCAGTAACAATTTTTTTAAATATTACGATTACCTGTTAAATTGCCAGAAAACGTTACCAGTGTTGTGTTGTCGCACACTGTATATTAATTCAGAATATACTGCAAAGTATATAATTCTTTATAGTACTAGAAAGAAGAAGAATTAAATTAATCCATAAGGACGCTTATCGACAAAGATGGAAAATTTTAAAAAATATCAGCATATGAATGGTTCAAATGACGGTTAATTTGTTACATTTAAAATATAGTCCAAAGCTTGAGTAGCCTGAAAAAATGTTATTCAAAGAGGTACGATGAAATTTTACGTGTTGTGTTTCCCCCTAATAACGACGATTGCGGACGCGTTAGGAAGGTAGCCTGTGTAAAAACTGAAATGAATGTAAATGATGTAATAAATAAACCACTTTGGTTTAGAGAAACAGAGAAACACATAACAGAACTATGCTAAATCACTGACACTATGCTCATGGACAAAACAGCCGAAACAATAACCAAGGACAAGAAGCAACAGTTCCAAGGCAAAGTCAAATCCAAGCGAACGATCCAAATCTCTGACGAAGAAAGAAAAGCAAGATCACAACGAATGAAGCAATACTGGGCTACGAGGAAGGCACAGAACATTAAAAAGTGATTGATTTAGTGTACCCCAAAGTTGGGTGAAACAAATAAAGAGAGAGAGATGTAATAAATATAAATGTAAGTTTGTTACACCAAAGTTTCATTCGACTAAAATAATCACGTCAACAAATATTTATTGAGAACCCTGTGAACACCCCTATTTGCAAAATTCTTGTTCCTTTGTAATTAGTGTATTACAATTAAGCCAATAACTGAATTATAAAATTACAACTTTGTATATTTTGTTTAATAATGTACTTTGTAATGAAACAATATCATTTTGTAACATCAAAGAAGTATTGTGTAATTTGTTAATACAGTGAAATTGAATAAAGTAATACATTTTAATCAATAATAATAATAATAATAATAATAATAATAATAATAATAATAATAATAATAATAATAATAATAATAATAATAATAATAATAATAATAATAATAATAATAATAATAATAATAATAATAATAGTAATAGTAATAGTAATAGTAATAGTAATAGTAATAATAGTAATAGTAATAGTAATAGTAATAGTAATAGTAATAGTAATAGTAATAGTAATAGTAATAGTAATAGTAATAGTAATAGTAATAGTAATAGTAATAGTAATAGTAATAGTAATAGTAATAATAGTAATAGTAATAGTAATAGTAATAGTAATAATAGTAATAGTAATAGTAATAGTAATAGTAATTGTAATAGTAATAGTAATAGTAATAATAGTAATAGTAATAGTAATAGTAATAGTAATAGTAATAGTAATAGTAATAGTAATAGTAATAGTAATAGTAATAGTAATAGTAATAGTAATAGTAATAGTAATAGTAATAGTAATAGTAATAGTAATAGTAATAGTAATAGTAATAGTAATAGTAATAGTAATAGTAATAGTAATAGTAATAGTAATAGTAATAGTAATAGTAATAGTAATAGTAATAGTAATAGTAATAGTAATAGTAATAGTAATAGTAATAGTAATAGTAACAGTAACAGTAACAGTAACAGTAACAGTAACAGTAACAGTAACAGTAACAGTAACAGTAACAGTAACAGTAACAGTAACAGTAACAGTAACAGTAACAGTAACAGTAACAGTAACAGTAACAGTGACAGTGACAGTGACAGTGACAGTGACAGTGACAGTGACAGTGACAGTGACAGTGACAGTGACAGTGACAGTAACAGTGACAGTGACAGTGACAGTAACAGTAACAGTAACAGTAAGAGTAAGAGTAACAGTAACAGTAACAGTAACAGTAACAGTAACAGTAACAGTGACAGTGACAGTGACAGTGACAGTGACAGTGACAGTAACAGTAACAGTAACAGTAACAGTAACAGTAACAGTAACAGTAACAGTAACAGTAATAGTAATAAGTAATAATAGTAATAGTATTAATTATTAATAGTATTAATATTAATAGTTTTAATAGTAATAAAAGTAATAATATTAATAGTAGAAGTAATAATAATAATAATAATATAATCAATACAGTTTTAGAAAAAAGTAAAATAATAATTTTAAAAGAGTGTAATATTACAAAAATAATCACAGCCTATATTTTAGTTTATTAAACTCGCTGTTTATTAAACTCAGTAGTACGCAGCTAGTATTATATATATAAGTGCAAATTTGGTAAACAAAGAAATTGTAGTAATTCTATGAAGTAATCCTCCAAAATTTAATTTTATCAATAGTAATTTTGGTTAATAGGGTGGGGGTGGTAAAAGTTACACAACTATTCATCTTGAGTTTTCATGATCTTGTTATAAAGGCCGTTCGAATATCTCATTTTCCAATAAAAATTTGTTAATGAAATAAAAGTTGCTTTAACAAAAATAAAAAGTGTTACAATTTTACTTTTTCAATTTTTAAGCTACTAAGGAAAACGTACCCACATGTAATACAAGAATGGACAGAAAAATAGTTTTAGCTAAAACAGATTGAACGGGAAGGTTTCAGAGTTTTTTATTTAAAAAAATCAGAGTTGACAGTACTTGAAATCCACTTTTTAAAACGGTTATATACTTTCTATAAACGTATCAAGAAAGTTTATAACAATAATCAATCGGTTTCTAATATTATTACGCAGAAGAGAAATTTTTTCTGTTAAAGAGAAAACGTATCCGCTCCGTGGATTTTTTTTTAACGAGTTAAGTTAATTTTGTTGCTCCAACTGTACAATTTGAGACAAAAACTTTTAATTAGACTGAGCCCGTCTAACTTCTGTTCGCCAGAAGTCACAAGTTTAAACTAATTTTAAACACATCTATTAAATGTTATTTGTAGAAGAAAATATCTTTGTCAGTTTTGTTGCGGCAGCAATATTATTTTTAATAAAAACGATTTTAGAAAGCCCACTGCCGCGCCACTGCATGCCGCCATGTTCTGTCGTGTAAAAATTATCATTAAGAAATCTTAATTTATGAATAAATAAAGTTTGTTGTTTGTTTTACAAAATCGGTTACTTTTTATGCGTTTCACTAATTTTTAGTATTTCACAGCACACTGTCTACATTATTAGGTAATTATTTGGGGTTAAATTATATAACGATTTTATTTCTTTACTGAACAAAGTTTGAAGAAATTATAGTAATTGTGAAAAGATATTGTTATTTTCGTGTATCTGTCCAATTTCAGATCCTCATTTTGGCATCACCTCATTATTCTAAAACATGTTATTTTCCTGAATCACCTTGTATTACACTTTTTTTGACAGCTGATTTCATTATCATATTCAGCGTTAAAATATGCATACATTAACATTTCGAACTTTCAAATTAAATCGAAAATACAAAAATTAACCCTTAACGCCATCAAGAATATTTTCTTGATTTCAGTGAATCTGAAATTTTATACTGTTACTTTAGCAATAATTACGATGGTAAAACCACATTGTTTAATAATAGGGTAATATAAAAAGTGTTGTAAACGCCATTTTGAAACTGTGTAACACATTTTGCTGGGATTCATCGAAACAATTACAGAAAATTTATATTTTTGTGCCTCAAAAATCCGACAGAAATTGTAAATACTAGAGTGCTAAAACACACACACACACACACACACACACACACACACACACACACACACACACACACACACACACACACACACACACACACACACACACATACACACAAAGAATTAGCTTAAAATCCCGGCGCTCGTTTTCACGATCCTTATTCTGGGTATATCCGTGATGGCTGCTCCAATAAAATATTTTACAATGGAAATTCGCAACAAAAATTATAGTTCGTATCTCAGGCAGTTACTTATTGGGCAGCGTTTTCCCATCCGCAGTTTACAGTGCTTTCACAGCGATTGGAAAACTTTCGCCCAGCTTACGCCTGTCTGCAGCGTGCCTCGATTCTTCCCTAAACCACACATAGCTTACTTCAAAGTGTGGCCGCAGATTTTGGTTTTATCTTTGTCAATAATCTACATCCAAAACCTTTCTTTCTGATTCTGTTTGTTGAAATTACACTACTAAAAGACCTGATGCATATTACATTATACGTATTTATTTTTTCTCCCAAATTATCTAAACGAAAAATGCATAAACTTTGTTACAATCAAAAAATCTGTTCAAATGGAACAATTAACAAAGTTTCCGTTTTGCTACATCCCGGAAAAAAACCGAAAACTTGGCGTAATTTAATGCTTAAAAGTCCTAATTTTACAACAATAAAAACATTTAATAGATTTCTAGTATGTCCTTCTTTCATCTTATTATATCTCTTAAAACGTATTTATAAATTGTGCTAATTAAAAATAATTAAATCTTCCATTTCACATGTAAAAATCATAAATATTCAAAATTATGAAAAAATTATAAAAACCACAATTTTGCTGAAGTAGTTACACAATTAAATGAGGACAATGTAAACAATACACTTTAAGATCCTCCAGTGGTGATTGAGAATACTTCAGGCCAGCTCAAACGCTCGACAAAAGGCCGCCTAAAAATCTTTGGCCATACAGGAAGACCTGAACAAATGAAGTATCCAAACTTCACGAAACGTCGTCCTAATAAGCCTAATAAGCTGATACTTTTGATTGCGTTTTTGTCACGTGACTTCTCTCCGATCCGTAGCAGAAAGGCTGGCTGGAGTAGCTACACTAAACAGGAACGGAACTGAATAAAATTTTAGTACATGGTCTCCGGAATACAGATGAAACCGTTCTCTTCTGGTCCGTTCAGTTCTCCGACAGTATAGCCGCCTGCATTTATTTCGGTGCACAGAATGCACCCGGAATTCATTCCGTTCCCGCTCAGTGAACCTAACCTCATAAGACAGGTTGAACACTTATGTGTTCCTTTTGGAAGAAGGCTAGAAAGCAATACCCGACTTCCAATTTCTTGCTGCAACCATTCCTAACCCACCCGGAGGATAGTCAACCGCCAGGAATTCATATACTACTCACCTAGACTACAGCATCTCCCAAGAAAGATTTTTGTTTCCTCACAACTCTATTTCTCTTCACAATTACAGCACACCAAATATAACACGCCCTTTAATATTTCAGTAAAACAAATTCTGTTTCTACTTAAAAACTCTTTCATTATGCGCAACCTATATGTAAATAAAATTCAGAGGAAAAACTCTATGGAAAATATTGTTAATCTGAATTCAGTTTTATAAAAGCACTCAAAGGGCACACGGGCAGTTAAAGCTGAAAAGGTTACTTTAAATTTGCATATTTTAATTGCAATAGACTTCCTTTGCTTAGCCAGTTTCTATTTGTAGGTGAATGTATGCTGGGCTTGCAAGTGTGCCCAATTACGTGTATTTTTATGAAGCAATTTTCTTAGTGGTAAAATATATTTCCTTTTCATTCGCTATCACGGTATGTAACTTTTTCATTTTGAAAGAGAAATTCCAAAAATTAATTCTATCACGGTAAATATTTTTAAACTAAATTTCCTAATTAACACATAAATCGGTATGAAATAGTAGTTTACGTTTTTAAATTACATTGAAAAACTAAAAGAAATCCTATTCATCGTTGGGTTTATTTTCAGTTTGAAAATTAAAAATTGTAATTTATGCAGATTTTATCGCTGACTACGATGGTGACTAGTAGTAGCATCATTTTTTAAAAATCATACTAACTTTAAGAAATAGACAAGAAAGATTCATCTTGTAGCCTATGCTCATTTTTATTTTATGTTTTACAACCGTACCTACTAAAAATAAAAAACTTATTTTTTTATTTCAGGCCGATTAAAATTTTAACTTTTAATGTCTCAAAAAACATTAAATTTACAAACAAAATCATTAGGTTCTTGTTTCTTAAGACAAAAATCTTTTTTTATTTATATATATATATATATATATATATATATATATATATATATATATATATATATTTGTATAATGTAACATAGAGAATGTGAACACCAAGTATGAATTTAATGTTTATATATTTCTATAATTTGATTTTTGTTTTTGTAAAAGTTTAATTGGCGAGTAGATGTAAAACCAAGGCGATTCAAAAGTATTTTACTAAACACTGTTTTTTGTCCCTTTCAGCCCCAGTAGTGTCAACCCTGAAAATTTACAGCACGGTGAGGTTTTTTAACATTCATTAAAAATTTTTTACTGCCTCTAAGAGTCATGGTAGACTCATTTCATGATCCCAACTCTCGGTTAACAGTTATAATGATAGCTTCTCATTTTTCCAGTCCAAATGTGTTAAACATACTACGTATAAATTCGAAACGCCTGGCGTTACAAAGTGTTTAATGATCCTTTCTTTGAAAATAAAGCTTACCTGTAATGAATGCAGGGTAGCGGAATGTGTAATTGCGATTCCTGTATCAGGAAACCTTGCTGCTGATAAATTACTTCTCGAGGCTGTAATGCTTGTCTGACGTCATTAGTCTCCCAATCAGCGCAGCCTGCGTTCCGAATTTTGTAATCGAAATTTTTAAGATAACATCAACACATATCGTTAAAAGACTTTACAGTTTCTCCCAACTAAAAATTAGAGGAAACATTGTGCACAAGCATTGCACAAATTTTATCACGTGTCAATGTATAAAATGTTAACAATCTAGTTTTGACGCTTTAAATAAAAAAAAAGTGGCAATGGCATGACTGCCGACAGAAGTGACTACTTCTTATCACGAGTTATGGCTATATATTTTACACCACAAAATAAAATTTATAGTCGATTTTCAAAATCATGAGTACGTTCATTTCAGTTTAAAATATTTCTAAATACAATATTATATGATTTTATGGTTTTTTGCTAAGACTTACATTTTTGCTAATCGACATTAGAATAGGCTATAACTGGCCATGATAGAAGCACGGTGTCCCAAATGTATTCCTGCTACTCTTAATATCTGACCCTGTGACATTAATTGTCATTGTAAATGCCAACTTCAATGGAAACTGCAGTATTTTAATTCGGAAAGCCAGGTTGTTTGGAATTATAAGATTGTTTCAATTAAAATCATTGCAAATGTAAGCTTATAAACAATAATTTTATAATAAATAATAACAGGGATTCAGACTTTTAAAACGGAAATACATCTATGTCCTTCTCAGGTACCTAAACTATGTTCATTTTAAATTTCATCTCAATCGGTCCAGTAGTTAATGTGTGATTGAATAACAAACAAAAACACACACATAAATTTTCAAATTTAAAATATTATATTAAGAAGTATAAAATATTATTAAAACGTCACTGTTGTAGCCTACAGTTAACACACATCACAAAACTGAATACTAAATAATTCAGTTGCACTGGATAAGTAGTATAATGGCATTTAAATAATTATTATTCACACATACCAATATTATAATAACGTATAAAACGTCACTGTTACACAGTAACACGAGTCATAAAACTAAATACTAAATAAAGTTGGACTGGGTAAGTAGTATAATGGCGCGAGCATACAAGTTTTCACTTCAAAAATACATTTTAAAAGAAAAATATGTATAAGAGCGTGATGCGTGACGGCATACTGAATTTTTTTCCCGTGTAAAACATAAATCCATACCCCGCCATAAGAAGTATTCACTTCAATAAGAGCGTGATGCGTGACGGCAAACTGAATTTTTTCCCGTGTAAAACATACATCCATACCCCGCCATAAGAAGTATTCACTTCAAAAAACAAAACAATATCTACATAATTTCTCAAAATCGATTCATAAAATTTTGCTTAACTTTTAGTCTTATTTCAGATTATGAAATACGTAACCCATGTAGTGTATAAAAATGAAATATATTAAATTTACGATCCCGGAATAGTGACTAGCTCACCTCTGTGATATGATTGAGCCGGATCACAGCTCCCATTGGTCAGCTCTGACCGTCACGGCTGAATCAAAACAATTCTGGTCAGATCATTGTTATAGATCTGCTGTTATTGAAACTGTTATATGTTAAAATTGATATATTGTGTAAATACAGTGTTAAGACTTGTTAGGTAGGTCTATAGATATTACCCAATCACGTGTAGACGAATAATTTTTTTAATTTTACTTATTAGTCTAAATAAAACAATAGACATTAAATTAATGGCAATTAGGGTACCAAAATTATTCAGACACAGTTATTACATGCGTATAAATATATTATTAACAAATTTGCTTCATTAGGAATGTGAAATCGTATAAAAAGATATTTTTTGTCATTTACTACTTTTTGATTCGTTTCGAAATAATTTAGTCTTAAAAATTAATAACGTAGGCCTACTCCGATACTCACAAAAAAATGAATAAAAAGACTCCACTTGCCAATGCAGTAAAATGTACACATAATACAAATAATAATAAAATTGTCTACGAGTACTGTCCAGAAAGTAACAGGTGTTTTGGCCTATAGTGGCAACGGACGGAGTTAGAGCCGCCATCTTGGTGTCACACACTCAGTACACATCCAGCTGTGGCAGCCTGAGATCTGTCACACTTTTACTTTGCTCTCTGTGACGTGATAAACTTTGCCCTGCAATAGAAAATCCCGCCACTTGTGAGGTGCGTTCTGTAAGTAGGTTTTGTTGGAAAAAACACACACACACACACAAACCTATTAAAATTTATCGCGAACTTTGTGATGTGTATGAACAAGGAATAATGAGTGAAAACCCAGTGAGGTAATGCCGCATTGATCTTAAAAATGGCCATATTAATGTTCACGAAGAGGACCGATGTGTGTAGTCACTGATGAAAATCAAAGACAAAATTCTTGAAAATCTTCGTATTATCAGTTAAATTTTGAAAAGGTGAAAACACTCAATTAGCTCACAACAATATATTTAGTAATCCAGATAATATTGAAAACTCGTACTGGAATCACAAACTTGTAAGCAGATAACCCTAAATACAGACAAAAGAAATACAACTTTCTTTGAACACCGGCAAATTTACTGAATCAGTTCTCACAGATCAGCAATAAGCAGCGTCACTGAGCTGAGCCGTGTGACGTCACTAAATCGAATGATCTGAAGATCCGGGTATTGATCTGACTGAGTTAGATCTTTTATAAAAAACCGTTTTGACCATCATAATTCCAATCGAAACAAATGGTGCAAAACATTTATACAAACTTTCTCAGTATTTTTCTAAAAATCCGGTTCAAAAGGTGTTAAAAAATCTAAAATCTGCCTAATCAGTATTTGTACAATACAAAATACAAATATGCGTAACTCAAGACAGGTTACCAAATTCTAGATACAGCAATACAATTTACGGAATGGGAATAGATTAAATCGAGAAAGACAAAGCAAAAATCGGCGATAGAAGTTTACTTTTCTTTTCGAAAAACACCCAAATTTTATCTAAATTCGATTTTGACAATTTGGTCTGATTTTTCAGGTTTTTCTTCGATAGCTTCCAAATCACATTTTTGAAAAAATAGCAAACCATTTATTATGTTTATATGCTTCCGGCTAAAGCAGCTGGGATGAGCTGATATGCTTAGCGGTCTTACCTTACCTTCAGCTCATAACACTCTCATCCATCGACTCATCACACACACACATTCACTTCCCTTTAAGTACTCGTACACGACCTCCGAGAATCATAAGGTTAGACTATTACTGGAATGAAGTAATTAATACTTGATAGTTTAGGTTATGAATGAAGAGATTATGAGAAAGTTTATTTTTGAGCGAATATTATGTTATTAGCGTGGCTAGTACAGCTGTTCCCATGGCAACTGGCAACGCTTCACATTTCGTTCGGAAGCATCTCCTCAGCCCGAAACAAGACAGCTTGGCTAAATCTAAAGTGTACAGGTGATGGAGTGAATAACACCGCCTTATGGTGTATCAGACGAAGTCCTGGAATATCGGTTGACCTCCCAGTTTTACTCAGCAAGCGAGGTTCTGTATAGGCAGATCTCATTTCTCTAGATACTCATGTGAACATCATGAGCAAGAATGAAAAATAGAATTGAGCAATATTTCACCGCACTACCAAAAGTTGGTCAAACTGAGCATAACATCCGTAAAAAAGGGCGAAGAGAAAGAAAACTGTGAGATTCAGAGCACTTCAATAACGAACATGGATGTCACCAATTAGAAGTCGAAGAGTTATCCACCTTGAATCTTCTCCAAATGTTAGAAAAGGCGCTAACTAACCTTTTCAGGAATGTAGAAAAAAGTCACAATTGATCTGCAAAGGTCACAGTGCAATAATAACAGTTAAACTTCATTAATTAATTTATTCATGTTTTTACGTTTATAGACTAGCCTATATTTAAACAAAATTGTTTAAGCGACATTTAATAGTTTCTTGACAAAAAAGGATTTTTTTAACAATAAAAATGGTTTCGAAATATGTAATCAGAACAGAAACAAATGATAGGTTTTATCAAAATCGGTCATTTGTTTAGTTTAATGACAGTGCCATGCATTTAGACAATTAGAAATCCACTTCTTTGGACACAATCAAGGAACATAAAAATAAATATAACCATCAATATAAAAAGATTATAAGTTTTTGCATCTACGAATTACTTTCATTTAGCCTCATTTCAGGTCGAAATCACCGTTTGTTCTTGAAGATGAACTTTTTGGTTAGCTCGTTTAAAACTTGCCCATCATTAGAATACCTTGTTCACATGACACTGTACAATCTAACTGTATCAAAATTAATATATGAATGACTTTGTGATTAATTGACAATTAATATTTATAAACTGCTTTAATTATTTAGCTTTAGACTCTCATGAATATTATATAATTGCCAACATCAAAACATCCCCAACATCAAATATTCCCTCCCTGGAAGAGCGTGTCCACAGGGTGAAATAGCTGCATTCATGCATTGAATACAAATATACAAGTCCGAATGAGGTAGTAATAATTAAAAATTTTATTTCGTATGCACAAGCTAATTCCAAAATTAAACAAATTTTATAAAAACTTTGCTCAATTCTACCAACATTTCATTTAATACAATAATAATCGCTGCACGCAGCTGTCTCGCATAGGAGGAAATTTATAAGAAATAAAAATATCACATACCTCAATATATTTTTTTTGTTAGTCTTTTTTTGAATGCTTGATTTAACCAATACAAAAATTGTATAAATCTGCAACAATTACATTAAAAAATTTTGAAAATGGAAGTATTCTGAAACGCGTCAAATAAAGTGTTTAAAACTTGAAAAGACAGAAATATGTACTCTAAAAAATTAAAACATATCTAGCGAAAAAAAATGATTACCTGAAATGAAAAATTATAATTAAATAAACTTAACACATTTGAAATATATTTACGTTTAATGATTATCGTAAAAGCAGCGATAAATAAAACCTATTTTGAGAAATTATTTAATTTTCCTTTTACCAGCTTTTCAATTTCATCTGATTTCTTTCGATCAATAATTTGCAAAAAATAAACAGCTGCAAAATAATTTACAGTTAATAATTTGATCACAATGAATCATTTCATAACTGTTATTATAGATGTTCCTAAATATCTAATTGATTAAAATAAATCCACTAAAACGATGAGTCTACAAGATTAATTATACATCTGGAATAGATCACGCCGAGCAATAAGCAAAGACTAGCAGTGAGCCAGAAAGTTTGAAAACAGTTTTTAGGCTCAATCGGAATATCTACACATCTAAGTATCTCCCTCTACAGCGAATTTCAGGCACTATACTAGTCAAGCCAGAATGTTTTTTTATTTTACACGTATATTATAAATGTCTGAGATAGTGAAAAAGAAACGAAAATTGTGAAGATAAAAGTTATAAAAAGAAAACATACGTACAGATTAAGAAGGAAGAAGGAACGCTACAATAAATTACAAAGTATAAGAGCAACAAGAAGTTGACATTCTACAGACACTAAAAAAAAATAGACATAAACATATCAGAAAAAAGTATTAGACTACCAGAGGTTAGAAAAATACGAGATCGGTGGATTAAAAAAAGCGAATAACACAAAGACCTAAAAGAAATTGGAATATAAGGTAAAACACAAAGAGAAACTAGTTTAGACAAAAAGAAACTGGTTGCAGTGATGATGAAAGGCAAACAAATTTAAAGAATGGAATAATTTTATTTAAAAAATGAATTTATCGTAGTAACTTTACTTAAGATATTAAAAAATCGAACTGAACGTAATAAAAAAATCGACAGAGCCAAAACTTAAACAAAATCGTTTCAATCGTTTGGTCTTTATTGCGCGGATTGAAAAGCTCCTAAAAACGACTATTACAAACATGGACGATCAAAAACACAAACACAGTTTTGGTTCATTGAAAAACCTCCACAATGAACACTGAAAGATAGATGAAAATAACTTTTTAAAGCAATAAAACTTATTTTACATTCTTTGCGTACTTAGCCTACTGTTATCACGTAACGACACTCTTATCACTCAGCAAACCTATTTACCAATTTACCTTGCTATCATTACTCAGTACTGGTTCACTTTTCAAAGTGTTGTGATAATTTTGTAAAAAAAGCATTTAAAGTACAGTTATTAAATATTTTTCTTGTTGGTGTCTGTAGAATATTACGAAGGTAGGGTCTATCGAAGACAAACAAAGTACTTTTTCTTTAATTTAACTTAGTAAATTTAATATAACCTTCGTAATATAATTTAAATTTACATAAGTTCATAACTTAAATTGTCAAACTACGTTAACATTTTAGAACGCTATTTTTATAGATTTTAATCTGTTAATTTAAACTAAAGTTACATTTTATAAAACTTTTGAGTTGTTCCCAAAAAATGAAGAAGTTGGTTCGTCAGATAAAAACCAATAAAAACGTTCGTATAAACAAATGTCAGAAATCGTGGCATTTTCCTACTCGCTGCCATTTTGTGTTCTTCAATAAAATATTTTACATTCATAGAATGGTACCATCTTTTACAATCAAAATTACCACGCTTCTTTACCTGATAATGGCCTAATTGGAAAAAAGAAAACACTTCATATAAAAATATTCATACATTGACGGGTTTTAAAATGGCAGACGTTTCACAATTTTAAACCGAAATAATCAATAACTGTAAGTAACCTTTATATCTTAAATGTATATCAATAAATGTAACCTTTATATCTTATGTTAATGATGTGAGCAAATGCGATTACGTAAATTTAAAAAAAAATATACCTTTCTTCCGGTTTTTTCTGTTGCTTCAGAAACAAATGGTTTAGGGACATAACTAAATTCTAAAAGAGCTTCTATATTATTTTTGCACATGTGTTATTATTTTGTGTCCCAAAACCCATAACGTTTCCTGCTTACTGTTTTGACGCTATGGATACAATAAACTGCAGGCACAAGTCGTACATAAACACGATAATCCTACCTAAGCATTAATACAACAAAATAATACGGCCAACATTATGTTTCGGTGAAACCCGTAAGCAAACCCAATGACAGCTGTCAGTGTCAGGTACAACTTTGCTGCGGCTTTTCTGACGATGTTGGCAGTTACGTGATTTCTCTATCACATTTTATCTTAGTTTCAGAACGTATACGTTGTGCTAGGGGGAGGACATTTAGACCCCCACGTTGACAGTCTGTATTAAGGAAATTAATTACGTTTCTCGCTTCTCTGTCTTATTTATTACAAAAGAGAAAACCTCCAACTCAGTAGGCTACATAATGATTACGTTATACAAGAAAAAAATAATTATGTCTTAGTATCATGTTTTATTGTTTCTATTTTCTCATTATAAAAAGTATAGAAAATATCGATCGTCAAAAATCGAATATGAAATTAAAATGATCCTTTGGATTTTAATGTGGCCTTCCCTAAATGCTTACAGTGTACCGTGCATTTTAAAGCTGTCATTTTGTAACGAGTAAAGAAAATCTGTTTATTATTTTTCTCAATTTCAGTATTTTGGACAATAAATTTCAATTTTATCTCATTTAAAAATACATATAATTAGTTTGATTTCAAATACAAAATGGTAGCTAGATCTATGCATTTTATGGCATATGTTCATAGACACGTTTTTATGTATTTTTACTTGAGAAGCAATATCCTGAAAGTATTGGGATGATTTTTGGAATCATTCTGTATAAGAAATACATAAGAGTTACTCATACACTACCACATTTTTATACATTCAAGACACATATATCACTTTATTGTCAAATTGTGGCTCAGGTTTGTTCTATAACACGTAATTTAAATATATGTATAAGTAAAGCTAACGTTTAAAGCATGAAATAATCTCTGAAAGCAGCTTATTCGCTGACGTGATAAAAGCAAAATGAAATCGTCTTTATTTGTACGGTTTTAGAAATTAAAATGCTAATTTATAATTTTTTAAACGTTGATTACGATAGTGATTACGATGGTAAAAAAAAATCATATTTTTAAAAACATTAAAGACAAAAAGTTAATAATTTGAAATTGCCGCTATTTTCAAACTGTTGAACGAATTTTACTCATTAACAAACCTGTCCAAGCTATTAACATAATCGATTTTTTTTGCTAAGTTTGAATCGAATCAGATTAAAAATTGCGAACGTGAGTTCGCTAACACACACGCGTGCGCGCGCGTGTGCACACACACACACACACACACACACACATATGTATGTAGACACAAATATACGAAATGGTTTAAAAATGTAAAACATTTATAATCTTTATAATCTATTAGACACAAAAATTACCTTACTGTACACAGGGAATATGTTGGGAAAATGTAAGTGTTTATCTATGAATTCGACAATAAAAATATATATTAGTTGTAGATTATGTTTTAAAACATCCAGAATCTTTGAATATGGAAATGCACTGATAGACGATGAAAAGAAATATCCAGCTAAATTTTTTTTTCTCTAAGAAATGATAATCAAAATTTAACTTGCAATCAAAAACGTTTTAAGGTGATGATCAATTCTAACATAAAGGTTTCAGTCATTTAAACAACAACGAAAAGGTTTTATTTAAAACAAATTCAATAGTTTAAAGTTAAAATTTTAAAATCCCATCCGTGTACAAGATCATTTATATTTCAGAATGACAAACTAATAAAACGTTTCTGAGTTCGGTTTTACATAAAATCTTTGAATGTGACAGAAAGAATACATATTCTCAGACAAGGCTACGATGACAATAATAAACTATTAAGCTATTAACTCAAAGAATTTACAAAACAAAGAACATTCTGAACTACATAGGCCTATGAATATTTTTTGTTGTTGTTATTTTAAGGCGAAAAGCACATTTTAGGTATTATCGCATCCTTAAATGTAAGTGTGAGTGTAAAGTGTTATTTTTTTTGTGTGTTTAACGTCCGACTATTGTGCACACTTGGCTAATGCAGACGTTGGGATGATTTATAGCGTATGAAAATGCCAAGCCCTCGCCGGGAATCGAACCCGGGTCCTCGGGGTGAAAGCCTAGTACACTATCCACTAGGCCACCGAGGCGGCTTAAAGTGTTAAAGTCGCAAGTGTAAAGTTGTAAGTGTAAGTGTGTGTTAGACTCGGGTACCGCGAGGGCTGTCTAAATCCTCTCAATAGGTGCAGCTAGTCTGCACCCCCCTGCGGGTAGGCCTATGAATAAATAAGGCAGATCAGTAAAATCTGTTGTATAACATAAACAAAAGTAGAAAAAGTCAGATAAAAGTTTTTGTTAAATAAATCTTTATTACTTGTTATTGCCATATTAATTAATCAGAATAAATTGTAGCACATAAAAGTTATTAAAATTTCAATTTCAGGTATAAAAGCTATTTCAAAAAAATATATTTTGTAGTTGTAATAGTGGTACCAAGTATTTAGTATGTTAAAGTTTATTTTACAAAATTGTTAAATAATTGTAGTTTACTTGGGACAGTATTAGGCTTTGTGTTTTCTAAAGGGAAAAAGAGTTGTCGTTCATTACAAAAAGAATTTTTTTATTGGAAGGAAGCAGGAAGACCTAACTACTATACTGATTTGGACTTCACCAAGGCATTAAAAATATTCATAGGCATTCAAAAATACTCTACATGAATGGTAGAGATGTTTGTTAAAGAAGTTGAAGCCGCACACAACATGGTATACGATTTGACTATTTTAGTCATCCACAAATAATTTATTTAATTTCGTCCTGTAAATCAATGACAAATCAAAAATAAGTGACGTTTTTATATTTAAAAATTTCCTGCAAATTACCCAATTAAATGATTTCTCAATTGTTCGCCATTCAGTTTTTGCAAGAAATTAAAATTCCCCATTTTATCAAACAACAGGGGGCCCCAAAACAAAGTTGGACTGGACGATAACACTTTTAGTACTAATAAGCAGCTCCATAAGCTCTCTACATTAGTGCCTGAACTGTACAGTAGTGATGTTTGGTTTTCGAATAAATTATTCGCTGATTCCAAATACCAAAGTGCTCGGAACGTCCACTTATTGATTTCATACACTCATATCGTCTACGGAATCTTAGGCAAAGAATTCCAAACAAATATTCCGTATTCCAAGTCCACTCTTTTATTGGGTTATTTTCACATCGTCATCGAATTGAATTCTCGCATCAGAAATGACTAACGTTCAGATTCCTCAACGAGTTTGATATTTTAGTTTATTAAAATCTTTAAAATTATTGGTTAATAGTTAATATTTTGTTACCTGAAAGGTTAAAAGTATATATATAATATAATTTAGTTTAGACATTGACAATATAAAATAACAAGTACTGTATTAGGTTTGGACTTGAGTGGTAGAAATGATTATGTGAATGCGCAGATCGTTCATGATCCAGGTCTGATTATTCGCAATCAAAACCCACGTGACTTTGTGTGTCAGAATGGGCAAAACGATTCCGAAGAAACTGTGTATCTAAACAACCGAATAGTGACGTTACTACTGTACAGTCACTTCTGTATATCGAAGAATAAAACAAACCATCTGTATAGGTAACTTAACATTAGCCTTTTTCATTCACATTTTCATTAATCGATGTTTGTGGTTATTTTAGGTTCAACATGTTCAGAGAGTCACCTCCGTACAAAATGGTGTTTTACCAGGTACTTTTAGATATTATACGTTATAGTAGAAAAAACTACTTTAAATAAACATTACATTAATGATTATGTTTTACATTTTTCGTGAACTTCTATTGACAAATGGATTATTACGATTAGATCCAGACAGTGACAATACAATCAGCCGTACTCTGAGTTTTGGAACACTTTTTGAGCGGATGTGTTTAAAATTGTATATGTGTATATGTGTGTCAGAACTTTGCCCCAATTTGGCACACAAATTGATTTCGATAACAGCTTGATTAACTTTGTTTGTTACCCAGAAAAATTTGTTCATTTTTCAGTGATAACCATTCAAAATCTTAAAACTTTTAATATTCACGTTTTTGAAAATATTAAAAAAAAAAACTATGCCGCCTCGGTGGCATAGTTGATAGCGTACTGGGCTTTCACCCCGAAGACCCGGGTTCGATTCTCGGCCAGGGCTTGGAATTTTCATATGCTATAAATCATCCCATCGTCTGCATTAGCCCAAGTGTGCACAATAGTCGGACGTTAAACACAAAAAAAAAAAAAAAAAAAAAAAAAAATTGAAAATACTATTTACCTATTACAATCAACTTTAAAATGTCCATAATTTTATTTTTAAAATGTTAGTAAAAATAATGTTAGACTTGTTTCACTTCAGCAACTTTAATATAATTTTGATTATTTAAAATGCTGATTCATGCAAGGTTGTTAGGTTAGGTTGGTTAGGTTAGTGATACCACGTTTTAAAAAAAAGTGTAAATGAAAATTAATGTTTTTGAACAACCACCTTTTTGAATCGGTTGAATATTAACTTGACATTTTTTCGTAGTAAACTTAAGTTACTTTTTAACTAAACTTAAACTTAGTTAAAGTCCAAACACTCCAGCTGCAAGTACTTTTTTATTGTACTTTTTCAACAACAATTAAAACAGTTGCTCTACTGCGAGTTCTACTAAAGTTCAAAAGCCGATCTACCAATTTAAAGCTGTTTTGATGAAATTTGTTCAGCCTTGCTGAAAGAAAAATGCATCATGCGTGCTATTGTATCACATTCAATTAGGAAGTGTTCATTTGTTCCCAGAACCTCATTACACAAAGATCAAATTTGATTTATTCTGGATATCCTCTTTCTCTGAAAGTTCGGTTACTACAAACCTTATGGAATACAAGCTGTTCGAACCCTTGTCCTAATTTAAAGGAGAATAAATGTTTACAGGGTGACGAGCTTTCCCAAACTACTGTCAAAATCAAAGTCATGTTTTATTTTCGTGTATCAGAATATTCATTTACTTCATTTATTCGATGATAGTATTTAGACATTCGTTTCCATTATGTTAGCGGAACCTGAGTGCCTCTGTTTTCATTCGTTTCATTTTAATGTATGAAATGTCAAGGCGGTCTGTAACCTAACTGTAGACAATCTAAAGAACTTATGAAATGTCAAGGCGGTCGTAACCCAACTCAATACAATCTAAAGAACTTATGAAATGTCAAGGCGGTCAGTAACCCAACTTTAGACAACCTAGAGAACTTATGAAATGTCAAGGCGGTCAGTAACCCAACTTTAGACAACCTAAAGAACTTATGAAATGTCAAGGCGGTCAGTAACCCAACTTTAGACAACCTAGAGAACTTATGAAATGTCAAGGCGGTCAGTAACCCAACTTTAGACAACCTAGAGAACTTATGTAATGTCAAGGCGGTCAGTAACCCAACTTTAGACAACCTAAAGAACTTATGAAATGTCAAGGCGGTCAGTAACCCAACTCAAGACAAACTAAAGAACTTATGAAATGTCAAGGCGGTCAGTAACCCAACTCAAGACAAACTAAAGAACTTATGAAATGTCAAGGCGGTCAGTAACCCAACTTTAGACAAACTAAAGAACTTATGAAATGTCAAGGCGGTCAGTAACCCAACTCAAGACAACCTAAAGAACTTATGAAATGACAAGGCGGTCAGTAACCCAACTTTAGACAACCTAGAGAACTTATGAAATGTCAAGGCGGTCAGTAACCCAACTTTAGACAACCTAAAGAACTTATGAAATGTCAAGGCGGTCAGTAACCCAACTTTAGACAACCTAGAGAACTTATGAAATGTCAAGGCGGTCAGTAATCCAACTTTAGACAACCTAGAGAACTTATGTAATGTCAAGGCGGTCAGTAACCCAACTTTAGACAACCTAAAGAACTTATGAAATGTCAAGGCGGTCAGTAACCCAACTTTAGACAACCTAGAGAACTTATGAAATGTCAAGGCGGTCAGTAACCCAACTTTAGACAACCTAGAGAACTTATGTAATGTCAAGGCGGTCAGTAACCCAACTTTAGACAACCTAAAGAACTTATGAAATGTCAAGGCGGTCAGTAACCCAACTCAAGACAAACTAAAGAACTTATGAAATGTCAAGGCGGTCAGTAACCCAACTCAAGACAAACTAAAGAACTTATGAAATGTCAAGGCGGTCAGTAACCCAACTTTAGACAAACTAAAGAACTTATGAAATGTCAAGGCGGTCAGTAACCCAACTCAAGACAACCTAAAGAACTTATGAAATGTCAAGGCGGTCAGTAACCCAACTTTAGACAAACTAAAGAACTTATGAAATGTCAAGGCGGTCAGTAACCCAACTTTAGACAACCTAAAGAACTTATGAAATGTCAAGGCGGTCAGTAACCCAACTTTAGACAACCTAAAGAACTTATGAAATGTCAAGGCGGTCAGTAACCCAACTTTAGACAACCTAGAGAACTTATGAAATGTCAAGGCGGTCAGTAATCCAACTTTAGACAACCTAGAGAACTTATGTAATGTCAAGGCGGTCAGTAACCCAACTTTAGACAACCTAAAGAACTTATGAAATGTCAAGGCGGTCAGTAACCCAACTTTAGACAACCTAGAGAACTTATGAAATGTCAAGGCGGTCAGTAATCCAACTTTAGACAACCTAGAGAACTTATGTAATGTCAAGGCGGTCAGTAACCCAACTTTAGACAAACTAAAGAACTTATGAAATGTCAAGGCGGTCAGTAACCCAACTTTAGACAAACTAAAGAACTTATGAAATGTCAAGGCGGTCAGTAACCCAACTCAAGACAACCTAAAGAACTTATGAAATGTCAAGGCGGTCAGTAACCCAACTCAAGACAAACTAAAGAACTTATGAAATGTCAAGGCGGTCAGTAACCCAACTCAAGACAAACTAAAGAACTTATGAAATGTCAAGGCAGTCAGTAACCCAACTTTAGACAAACTAAAGAACTTATGAAATGTCAAGGCGGTCAGTAACCCAACTTTAGACAAACTAAAGAACTTATGAAATGTCAAGGCGGTCAGTAACCCAACTTTAGACAAACTAAAGAACTTATGAAATGTCAAGGCGGTCAGTAACCCAACTTTAGACAACCTAAAGAACTTATGAAATGTCAAGGCGGTCAGTAACCCAACTTTAGACAAACTAAAGAACTTATGAAATGTCAAGGCGGTCAGTAACCTAGTTGCACGAATGTGAGAATTTAATAATATTACAAATAAAGGACATTTTATTTATTTCAGAGAAATAAGGACACGTTAAGACCAAGCCGCAGGATCTGCAACTTGGCTGTGACAATAGCTGCAGTCACGGTGCTGCTGTATATAACCTATAAACTGCAACTTTGCAAGTTATTACTGCTTGGATTGGTGAGTTGTGTTTTAGTGAATACTAAATTTGTACGATACTAGAAGACACTACTTACTGTTCAACTGATCACCGCGCTTCAGCATACAATAGCACCATAGCAAGCAGAGTAACATTAGAGATAGCATTGCGACTACTGAGCGCGAATGGTTCAACATTAGCTTTACTGTAATTTTGTTTAGGTTAATAAGTATTAATTTTTTACATTAGCAACAATGACAGTTGTTGATGAAAACTAGTTTTTATTGTTTTTAGTGTGCTAGTCACAATAGAGTTCCAATATGGCTGAAAATAGAAGAATGACTGTTGATCAGTGCTTAAATTATTGTTGTCATTGAATCCTTCCCCGCAGGGCGTGCATACTAGCTGCACCTATTGAGAGGATTAACACGCACTGCGGTACCCGAGTCTTAACACGCACTTACACGTACAACACTACACTTACGACTTTAACACTTTACACTCACACTTACATTTAGGAAGGCGATAATAGCCTCTATGTGCTTTTCGCCTTAAAAAAAAATCATTGAATCCAAAAAGCGACGGGTTTGATCTGACTGTTGTCCAGCGCATAAAACATTATTGTCACTTACTGAATCCAAAGGACGCCGGTTAAGAGAGATTCCAAATTCTTAACAAATGGTGCACCGGCCAGGAAACGACCCGGGCCGCCTGCGTGGTAGGCGACCATTCTACCATTTAACCACCGATGCTCTTACGAAACATCAAAGAATGGTATTCGTTGAATGAGCTGCAGGCATGTTATGTCCTAGCAAGTGCAACCAAACAATGTCTTTGTGACCAGACATTGGAGTAAATCAAGGCAGCTGGAAACGCAAAACCTATGAGCAGCACTGAACATACGTAAAAATCAAAACACATTTGGAGTGTGAAAGCAACCAGATCTAAAAAAATTGATAGCCTAACAAATTCTAAAATGCTGATATAGGAATAGAAATCCCTGTAAAAAATGCATCACTCTTGAAGAATTATAACAAAGTTGTTTTATCAAGCAATGAAATAGTAGTAATAGGAAGTTTTGTGGACCAAATGTGAACAGCAAACATAATCTAAATATTGCATATTTACTTTGTGCTCAGCTTTTTGCCAACAATTTCGTTTGCAAATAAAAACGAACAAAGAAATTGGAACATACTTTACAGAAATGTATTGGAATTTTCTTCATGAAACGTTTTTAGCGTGTGCTATTACAAACTCATTTCTTGGTTGTTTTTTGCGCGCGCTAATCATGCAACGAGATAAACGAGGACAAATGGTTGAATTATAAACGTCATCGGAGTCCGTGTTGAGACCCATCTACACGCAATGTTTTATCTTCATATTGTCTGTTAAGGCTTATCAGGCAAAACTTTTCGTGTGAAGGAAAAACTAACGTTTTACCTGAACTGAATGGAGATGGATGACCTTTCAAAACACTCATGAGCTGGAACATGTCAGTTAAAAGAAACAGATCACTGCATGTAAACACGTTTCCTTTTAGTAATGAATTTCTCACATCAGTGTTGCATCAAGAGTGGATTAACGCAAAATTATACTTTCCTGGAGAACTTGTGACGTAACAGACTTGCGCTAATGGTCTAGAGACATTTTTGTTGTATTTATTTAATTACAGTCTATCGAATTTTTCCTTACTTGTGCATGTGCAAAAAGTACCTGGATGTTACAGCTAAATGTAAAGAAGTGCATCGCTCAGCAATGAGAAACAAAGCATGAATGTAAAAAATCAACTCTGTTGTTTCTGTTATTTAAAGAGTTACAGAAAATTAAGAAGTCAACATCTTCCGGTGACGTTGTTCACGATTTATAAAAGTCTTATGGTAATTCGATGAACTGTCATTTCTAAATGACCTCAGAAACAATCTGTAACACAGGTGATTGTTTAGAAAAAGAGATAGTTTAGGTTTAAAATTATAGACATTACCAGACGAGATAATTTTTGTAATTGGCAGAAATTAATTTTTATTTAACTAATTGCATTGTTTTTTTTTATTTTGCTTAAAAATGTTGGATTATTTCATGCACCACCTTGTAGTTGTGTTCCTGATATTACAATGGTACTGCAGGGTGTACTGCCAGATGATACCAGGCAGACGATTCCGTACGACAGAAACATGCCTTTAATCTTCATCAGTTCAGTGCCTCGTTCTGGCGCTGGGTTATTACGAGTTTTACTGGATGCGCACCCCGAAGTCAGGTTGGTAAAGCAATGCCATCTTTATTATAATAATTAGAAATTTTAAAAAATACAATATTTCTGATTTGAAAAACAGATGCAGCGATGACATGCATATGATATCGTTAATGATCGACATGACCAAGCGGTGGCCGGATTCTGAAAAGGAGAAAATACATTTAGAAGAATCAGGCGTCGACGAAAATGTAAGTAGTTGGAAATAAGCATCGATCATGAAAGCGGGAAAACAACTTATCAAAAATACACACTTTTTTAAACATTCGCAGCAGAAAATTTTTTAACGACGTGCGTAGCTTGGCCAAGCCGAATTTCATCGTGAGTATTTTAATCGTGTAATTGTGCTCAGTGTTTGTGATGTATGTTTTAATGTTTTATTTGACTTTGTGACGACCTCGACAGAGAGACTTAACATTTTGTATCGCGGCCTGAAGATGAAACGAGAATTTCGAAACCGCTGTAGCCTTTACGAGGTGAATAGATAAACCACTGACGGGAAGAATAGGTCATAATCCTAATTACTTAAATACGTGGTCCGGTGGCTATGTTACAATAATGAAAGCATTTTTTTAAATAAACATTAATTTTGTTTAGAAAGTATATTTTTCTGTAATTGCTTGTAAACAAATCTAATTTTATTAATCGGAAGTTACATAAAAAACTAACGGAAAGATAAACTGCGAACAGTTTAACATTTCTGCTTAGAGCCAAAATCTAGGAAAACATAACGATATAAACAGTTGTATTATTTTTTAAATGAAGATTTAAAAATTTATATGGTTAATAATAAAATTTTAAAAAGCTAGTCGTGTTTAACATCTTATAAAGACACACACACACACACACACACACACACACACACACACACACACACACTTCCATAATAATTACCATTATTATTTTAGATTTATTGAGGAAAAAATCAATTATCAGCATCAAAACTCGAGTTCGTTGGCAATGTTCTGTATCCACTGCAAATTAGAAAATTAATGTTAAAGATCTCATACGTAAATTGTACAAAACTTAACATAAGCGAATTTTAATTGAAAAACAAGCTAATATGGCAAGACCATCTCAAAGGACCGTGAAATGTGCAAAGATTCTGACCTGTAAACACTTTTGGAATTTTAATTAAATATTATATGTAAACATTTTGTTTGTGTGTAGGGAGAGGTATTAACGTTCTTAATTTTGATAACTATTCACTCTTGGCACTAACATTGGTTTTAATAATAAGCTAAGGACATGTTAGTTATTTGACGATATTCGTTTAACCGTTTAAAAATGGCTCCTATTCAAATTCTCTCACTTTTTTGAAAATTTCATTCATTCTTTAATTTTAAATACTAATTTATGCAGATTTTAAAGATAATTACAAATCGAAAACAGATTTTTTAAAATATGTAACATAAAATAGTAAATTTTACCGTGATTATGAATAACTGTCATGTTTTATTGCGTAATTAGTTTCCGGCCGAAGAGTGATATCTAATATGTTTATTAGGCTTATTCAAAATAATTACCGAACATACGAGTATCGTTACTTAAAACATAATTGATTACAATGATCTCTTTAGTAGTTTGTATTTCCATACACATAAATATTACAATAATAATTATTAAAATACAACAATATTGATTTACTTGTTATTGTTATCGTTAACAATTACAATAAATGTAACAACATCAGTCAACCGAATTACTTAGCATCACCACGTATTCTTTTTCCCTATTATATCTTCTTTTTGTAGTCAGTACTTCATTTCGACCGATATGGTAAATTATGTGGTGCGGTGAAATCGCATTGAGAGTAGCGGTAAGAAACAGTGTAGAATTGATAAAACAGCTGACCGAAAGTTTCGTTATCGCAGAGATGAAAGTCAATAAGAATAACATGTAGATAGACTACCATAGATAGACTATTTCATTCGAATACTGAAAGGCGAGAATGGAATAAATATACGAGGTGTGTTCAGAAAGTAACGAGAATTTTAATTTTTTGAACAAAATATTTATTTATTCTTCTACATTGATGTTGTCGCCTTCAAGTGGTGCGGTGAAATCGCATTGAGAGTAGCTGTGAGAAACAGTGTAGAATTGATAAAACAGCTGACCGAAACAGCTGGTTATCGCAGAGATGAAAGCCATAAGAATAATATGTATATGGACTACCATAGATAGACTATTTCATTCGAATACTGAAAGGTGAGAATGGAATAAATATACGAGGTGTGTTCAGAAAGTAACGAAATTTTAATTTTTTGAACAAAATATTTATTTATTTTTCTACATTGATGTTGTCGCCTTCAAAATAGTCCCTATTGGAGTTTATGCACTTGTGCCAGCGCTTCTTCCAATCCTCGAAACACTTCTCAAAATCGATCTTTGAGATAGCCTTTAGTTATTTCAGCGATGCGCTTTTAATATCATCTACGGCTGTAAAACGACGGCCCTTTAAGGTTCTCTTTATTTTTGGAAATAGGAAAAAGTCACACAGAGCCATGTCTGGCGAATATGGAGGCTGGGGCATCGTTACAGTACTGTTTTTGGCCAAAAATTCACGAACAAGCAATGAAGTGTGAGTTGTTGCATTATAGTGGTGCAAAAGCTATAAATTATTTTTCCACAGATCCGGGCGGTTTTTTCGGATTGTTGGTAGTACTTTATTGACCGTTTCACCTGATGGCAGGAATTCATGATGGAATATGCTATTAATATCGAAGGACACAGTGAGCATAACCTTCACGTTCGACCGCACTTGTCGAGTATTTTTCGGTCTTGGCGAGTCAGAATTCCTCCACTGGGATGATTGAGCCTCAGTTTCGACGTCATATCCGTAAACCTATGTTTCGTCGCCTGTTATAATACGTTTCAGTAATTCTATATCGTCGTTAACTTCATTTTGTGACTCCCGAGCAACTTCCATTCGCCGCTGTTTTTGTTCAAAATTCAACAATTTTGGAACGAATTTTGCTGCCACGCGTTTCATACACAAAATACTGGAATCCATGACATGATCCAATCGATATGCCAGCATCATCAGCGACCTCTCTAATTGTGATTCGGCGATTGTTCATAACCATTTCTTTTCTTTTTTCCACGTTTTCATCGGTTATTGATGTGCTGGGGCTTCCAGGGCGTTCGTCATCTTCAACCACTCGTAAACTCTTGCTTTACTCATAGCAGACTCACCAGAGGCCTTTGTTAACATTTCACACACTTTGTTACACTTTATTCCATTTTTCACGCAAAATTTGATACAAATTCTTTGATCCATTTCTTTTAACAAACGAAAATCTCCGAGCTCATAAAAACACGTCTAACCTTAGTGGCTGTCACAGACAAAGTCAACAATGAAAACAATTGAAAGTTTTATCATACTTCAAGGACATGTATACCAACATAATAAAAAAAATGTTTGACAATCGGACTCTCCAACCCCCCCCCCGCGAAATTTAAAAATTCTCCGGAAAAAAGGCAGTCCGGAATGTAACGACGTACGAGTCGCGTGTGTAGCTTGGCCAAGCCGAATTTCATGATGAATATTTTAAATGTGTAATTGTGCTTAGTGTTTGTGATGTATGTTTTAATATTTTGTTTGACTTTGTGACGACCTCGACAGAGGGATTTAACATTCTGTATGGCATGAAGATGAAACTATAGAGTTTCGAAACCGCGGTAGCCTTTATGAGGTGAGTTGACAGACTACTGACGGAAAGAATAGGTTATAATCCTAATCATTTGAATATGTGGTCCGGTGGCTATGTTACAATAATGAAATTAAAAATTCTCGTTACTTTCTGAACACACCTCGTAAAATAAAATAATGGTGCCAGTCAGTGACTTCATAATAACATATCATAACAAAATCATACGACTTGACCATAGATAGACTACTAAAAGTTGAGAATTGAATAAATATTTAACGAAATAATGGTATAATTAATTAGAAGTTTAAAATGTTTAAACGAATAAAATAAGTGAAATATTATTGTTTTTAAATTTAGGTAATAATAATAATAAAAACTACAATAATATAAGCCTACAAGTGTTGTATTACAGCTGTTATAATAATATTTTAACTTATCTTAGTTAGCACATGTTTGTGTAATATTTAGGTTATAAAAAGCATTTTAACGTTGTGAAGAGGATTTTTATCGATTTTAGAAAGGTAAACAAACTAGAAAAGTTTCCAAAAAGAGACCGAATGAAAGGTTAGGCGTAAGTTATGAAAGAAATTGTTCAAGAGACGGACTATATAAGCACAGACGGAGAAAACCGTACCAGTATTTTTTAAAAGCGACTCAACAGAATCTCAATATGATGTTCACTTCTAACGCGTGTAGTTTCTACGTATCAAGCTGTTTTATGGCTTATAAACGAATATATTTGCATATCGAAATGTTTGTATCGATAATTTCTGGAAATCAGCTCTATCATGTCAGCGAGACAGATGCGTGTAGCAGTTATTTTGTATTTATTCTAGTCGTAGCTTCTGATTTCTGTTAATTATCCTAACCTGTTTATAGGTTATTCACGCCGCAATGGCTGCGTTCTGTCTGGAAGTGTTTGCCCGAGAAGGCAGGGCTGCCCCAAGGTTGTGTTACAAAGACCCGGTGATGCTGTTATCAGCTGATTACATGGTGTCATTATTTCCTCAAGCCAAGTTTATTTTCTTGGTAAGAGACGGTCGAGCTACTGTAAATTCCGCCATATCGCAAGAGGTAAGCACTAGTTTATGTTCTTCAAAAGCTGTTCTTAAAGGTAAAATTTGTATACTATATGATTTGTTTTCAGATGCCAGTCAGCAGTGTAAATACTTCCTACTACCGTCAGTATATGTCCAGCTGGAACAAGACAGTTTCTGATATGTACGTTCAGTGTCAGAAGTTAGGAAAGGAACAGTGTCTGCTAGTCTATTATGAACAATTGGTTCTGCACCCTGAACAAAGTATGAGGAAGATATCGTCCTTCCTGAATTTAACTTGGGATGAAAATGTGTTGCACAGCGGAAGCAATCAAGGGCTGCAATCATTGTAAGTATTTAAATTTAAAATATGTTGCATGTCTTATTATTATACAATGATACTTGCTTTTATTTCTGAGATTCATTTACTTGTCCTTCTTGACTTAAAAATATAAATTGTACAATGATATCACACAAACGTTTTTCATAATCAATTAACCATCCTAACATAAAGTAGGTTGATTGTGATGTCTGGAAAAAGTTAGTTAAGAAGCGAAAAAACCTAAATTCTAAACATATATTTATCAGAATCATCTCGAATTTCGGTCGTAGGAATAAAACTCAAGCCAATGTAATAAAATTGCTGAAACAAATAAACTTACGATTCGAGAATAAATCGAAAAAACAAACACAAAAAGTGATATGGATTTGTTTCAAATTTGCAATTTTTACCTGAGTTATGAATTGTTACAGGACCTATGCGACTAAAGTTTAAGAAAAATTTAATGAAACGTTTCTAAAGATTCAATCAGATTTTTATTTTAAAATGGTTTCAAAAAGTATAATTTTGGGAAAAATCAATGTTATTGATACAATATTTATGCAAAAATGTTTGAAAACCTAATCCAAATCTGTCAAAAAAATGCTTCACAAGTTTTTGAAAATTTAAGTATTACAACTACAAAGCAAATTTGATCGTCCAGTTGTTTAGTCTATCTCTACTAACACATCCACCCACACGACACACATACATCCACACAAACATTAGTAGCGGTTCTTTACGGCCTCCACAAGACTTTTAATGGGGCCCCTCCTCTCCCCTAAATACGTACGTGTGCAAAATTAATTATACATAAAGGTAAAAATTTACACACAATTAATTATACGTTTTCAACTATATGTAAACTTACAAAGATTTAAAGATTTATTATGCTGTTAGAATACAATTATTTACTCTTTTTACAGTAAATAGATATTTATTGCAATTATCAAAATTTCCTATACACTATTAGTTTTGTTCAAAATATCAGTTATTACCTTTTTGGGGTTCGTTAAACCCCTTTTTAACCCAAGGGAAATGGAAAATCGATCGAAATAGGCCTAAAAATAATTTTTGTAAGTTCGTCACATTTTTATAAGGTGTTTCGTATCGTATAGTTAGAAAGTAAAAGTGATATTCATCGAGGATTCTGTAGCTCATAATAAATATATCTAAACGAACATAGACCAGATTGAGAAAAATATTTAAAAAACAATATAATTTTTAAAGTGTAAATATTAATAATTATAATTCAGTGCGTATTTCATTTTGTTCGTTCCAAGTTGAGTTATGTCAATGAATACAAATATACTAGAATGATAACCCTTATGAGAGGTGTGAGAGCTCGCTGCTGATGGCATCTTACAGCAGAGTGTTCAACTACAGTTAAATAGATTAACTGTGTGTGAAATATACTGTCTATTTTCTCAAACGTCTCCTCCCTGTCCTTGCATCGTTCGTAGCAGCAGATAGTTCAATTATTTGGACTTTAGCCGCTAGTATCGAGTACGCTTTTTATAATAGTGGCTGTACTTCTAGTCCGCTTATATTCAACGATCCTTTTGCCTTTTTGGTATTGGGACATACTTAAGTAACACTGATATCGGTCATAGTACCCTAGAAACAAAAAATAAAACCTGCTATATAGATCAAGAACTGAAAGAGGTCTACCTTTGTTCGAAAGTTTTGACATCTTATTTGTTCGTGGACTTTACGTAAGAAGCATGTTAAGAGCAATATTTAAAGTCAACAGAGTGGCTGCAGTTAAGTCTATTTTGGTATCTTTGCGCAGCGAGCAGTTTAGTGTTTTGCTTAAATTTAGGCTTACTTTTATCAAGAAAAAAACCTACCTGTACTATGCATCCAACTTAATAAAAACGTAATACCTTCAAATATAAAATAAAGTCATCGAATTAACAAATTTCTAAGAAGATGTTTTGAAGACATATCTAATAGCCAAATAAAGGAAAGTATTGCAACAACGCGTAGTGGTGATTAAGTATGGAGGGATTACTAAGTTAGGATAAACTAAGATTAATTTTAGTTCAATTCAAATAAACTTAGACTAATTCTTGATCTTTATCTATTTGTAATTAAGTCTCAAAACTGGTTTTATCAAAAGGGTTACCTAATTTCTGTTATATTTTGTCAGATTTAGTTGTTTTTATTTATTTGTTATTTTATATACACCTTAATAAGTATTCTGTTACGCACAAATTGTTTAATGTTATACAAAAAAATCAATTAATTTATTATCGTTCTCAGCAGCGGATGTTACATTTTTTAAACGTTTAGCTAACAGCTGATTTCCTGTTGTGTTTCTCTAGTTTAACAAGGAACATCTCATCTGTTAAAAGTAGTGTCCACATCAACTCATTGACGAAATGGGTTGGTAATATACCTAAGGAGATCGTGGAGGAAATGGAAACTCTTGCTCCGATGTTGGCAACACTGGGCTATGATCCTCGAGGAAATCCACCGAATTATGGAACTCCAGATGCACTTTCCCATGACAGTAAACCGATAATACGAGACCAAGTTTTGTTTTGGTGAAATAAAGTTAGCCTATGTTCGCTTCTGGTGTTCCTAGATTATCTTTTTTAAATAAAACTATTTTAAATTAATTTTTGTACATGTACTTTAGTGTAACTATGTTTTTTAGATCTGTAAATACTGTACAAAATTTTGTTGTTTTTTATAAGAGTAAATTCAAATTTTTGTATTTGATAAACAGTGATTTTTGTGAAATATTTTATTATGTACAATTCATTATTTAGACTATTAATTACAGAGCAACTGCTTAATTTCTTATAACGGCTACAATTAATCATACTTTATTCAAACCGTTCTTGAAAGCAATGCAATTGTTTATGACGACCTAACAAACCATGCTTGCATACAAGTTTTATTTTAAAATTATACAAATGAACAACGAAATGCATTTTAACGAAGCTGAAATCTAGTAATTCAAGCTACGGTCACGTTCTTGGTCGCCATTAAAACTGATGGGTTATTGTTCAGTTTGTTATATTTTGCCAACATTATTAGAGTAGTGTTTTCGATCCTATTAACGTATTTGATTTTTTAACGCTACCATTTTTAAGCGTTAAATTTTATTTTGTGAGAGTTCTTGCTATAATTATTTCGTTTTCAACTAAATATTTATTGGAATTTGCTATAAAAGATTAAAGTACAATAATATTTTTTTAAAGGCAATGCTTTCAGTTAAATTTAGCAAGAATGCAGCTCTTGAAAACAAGGTGTATTTAGGAGTGATAATTATGTCTTATTTGTGACTGTACATATTTGTTTAAGATTGTGGTTATATATGAAAATCAATAAATACAAGTTACTTCTAATTGCAAACATTGGCCACCACGCTGTTTGTTTGAATTATTCGATTTAATCTTGAGTCTCAACATTCTTGTATTAAAAACTTTGTAGGGTCTACATTGTGTCCAGTTATGTGTAACTGTAGATTTT
>CM040186.1:90916942-91034442 GCA_022606455.1 Callitettix versicolor
TTAAATTTAGATTTGGGAGTAAATTGAAAAAATCTTATTGACATTTTTATTGATTTACTAAAAAATATTTTTTATTCATTTCAAACTTGTTGTACGAGTATTCACTTTACATTGTTCTTCATAAATCTTATGGACATATATTGAAAAATTAGAGAAATTTCGAAACGTATTCTTGTAAAAATAATATTCATTGTAAAAAAAAACTTGTGTGATGCTTTTGTACAATTAATTTGTATATTTTATCAAATCTGGCGCTTTTTTTATCCAAAAAATCTGATGCATGTATTTGATTTGATTTTTCTAAAAGAAATAGGCTATTAACCGAACGTTTCGCTGAAACCGTATTTTTCAATAATGTGGCATTTTCAATAATGTGGTTTCCGCTCTAAATCTGAAGGAAGCCTTAAATATAGGTAAGGCATATACAATTTAAAAAATAGCATCCTCGGTGGCCTAGTTGATAGCGTACTGGGCTTTCAATCCTAGGATCCGGGTTCGATTCCCGGCCAGGCCTTGGCATTTTCATACGCTATAAATCGCTATAAATCATCCCACCGTCTGCATTAGCCCAAGTGTGCACAATAGTCGGACTTTAAATAAATAAATAACGTTCATAAAAAGTGATCTCATATCAAGATCACTGTATGGATCTGGCCGCTCTAAGGATCATTTTAGACGGTCATATAAGTAGTCAGTTCAGTTTCAGTCAAACTGTCAGTTTTTTCCTACGTATAAAAATTAAACACCTAAAGAAGAACCGAAACAGAGACTGAGAACTGACGGGATGGACAGACCTGTTTGTTTTATTTCAGTTTTTAGAATTCCTAAGTGTAAACAATTGCGTCATGCTTCAGTCCGTTCGCTCACGTCTCACGTAGAGGTGGGCGTTTCTGATATTTTTACAAAACGTCAACAAACTGTTTGTTGAGGAAAAAAGCTGCTTTTTAAAACAGTTGGAAAAAAACAGGTTTAGAAAACTGAAACTCAAAGTTGTATTAGCATCTAAAACATAAAGTACATACGTTCAGTTTTCTAAGATTACTTTTACCGCCATTTCCCAAGATTCATTCCCATTACCGCCATGTCCTTAAATTGTTTTTGGGTATAAAGCATTTAGAAAGGATAAAAATAATCCTTATAAGTGTGGTAATAATTAAATTACTTTCTCAAAACGTAATAATTATGTATGCCATTTTATATTTACAAAATGCAATGAATTTCTAATAGAAGCATTCTTTTTTTTACTTAAAAATTAAATAGTACTTTGCATATTTACCAAAATGCAAACGATTTAGAATATTTTTAGTTGGTTAAAAATATTGTGATTGAAAATAAATATAAAAAACATGTTTAAATAAAATTAGGCTCTGTATCTACAAAATGTGAGAGGTTGTTACTACAACTCGCAACAAAATAGAGATAAACGTTGACATTGACCAAACAGTTCTTACTTCACTACAAGCAACAAGCAACTTTGTAATAAAGGGAAAAAGCATAAAAACAAGTAGAAGAAAAGCAGTTAGCAGGCAAACAGCAGGAAAATAGTTTTAGCGCTTTCGGCAACGTTCGAATAGAACAGTTAAACAAGAACGTTTCTTGTTTAACAAATCATAAACCAGTCCAAATCAAACTGCTTGTTTTCGTTCGAAAAAGCAGTTTGTTTGTCGTTTATAGAAAAGCAGTTTTTTTAACAGTTTGGTGTTTTCCACCCACCTCTAGTCTCACGTCAGTTCTCTTGAAAATCTTGCCCAGTCCGTGTCGCAACTGTTGCTATGTCCAAGGGTCACGATGTTGTTGTCGAGTTCATTGATATTTATAAAACTTCTGTTTGTGGAACAAAACAGACGCTCGAATTACAGTGCAATACATTAGAGAAGCTGCCTACACTCTGCTATTAAGGGATTACCAGGAATACAATAAAAGTGCTACAAAGGCGACGGTAAAATCCAAATTGAATTGCCTACGCTTAACTTATAACAAAGAACTTCAAAAAGTTTAAAACGGTGAAGGAATTGGAGCAAGAACTGGATAAGGTGTACAAAGAACTGAAATGAATAAAGAACTGTGTAAAAACAAACATTCCAAACTAAAATGGAACGAGAATGGAAACTGAAACTGAACTGAGAAGTGATATGACCATTAAAGAGGCACTTATTGGCTCATTTACCCACGAAAATTCTTTAATAAACTCAACACATTTGCTTGAACCACCAGTCGCGTTGTGGCCTTGCTTGGCTCTCAGCAATGCACTAAATATTTTTATTGTTTCAGTCAACACTAGATGTATTGCATTAAAAAATATCTTAATTCGATACCACATACATTTTTAGTTCTTATGTATTAATTCTTGTTTACTATTAAGTTTTTAATTGTCTTTGCCTTTTACCCATTTTAAAGTTAGTTGTGTGAAACCGCCTTTGGATTCACACGAAACAAGATTGACACATTTTATTTATTTGTTTATTTTTTACTAACCGCCAAGGCGTTAAAGAGATGTTATCTACAGACAGAACTTCATTTTAATTATACAGAGATACATACTTTGGCCAAATTTGTAATTGTCGCTGCTAGGGGCAGATTTATGAATGTGAATTCAAGATGGTTTCTGAATAATTGTATCATATTTTCCATTGTCGTTTTCCTATTAATGGTCCTTCAGCATTTATGTTTGTCGCTTGTGTACGAGGGTTGTCCGTAAAATAAGGTTCCCAAGGGGCTATAGCCGCTGCGAACGTTGTTACGCGGGATCCGGTGACCTTGGCTTGCAGCTTGTTTCCTCCACTCCCAATCTCCACTCCGCGGTAGGTATGTGACGCTCAGTCTTGGCTTGGTAGCCGTTAATAATGGAGTTGTCTTTCTGTCTCCCGCCAGGTGCGGATTACGCTCTGTGATTCGTTTTTTGTGTAAAAAAGCACTGCGCCGGTGGACTTCCGTATCCAACTGTGTGAAGTCTACGGAGAAAATGTATGAGCATACAACACGTGCGCAAATGGTGCAGAGAATTCAAAGACGGACATACAGACGTTCATGATGAACAGCCTTTCGGACGAAATGATTGCGAAAGTGGAAGAAGCAATGCTGAACGATCAAAGGGTGACTGTTCGAGAGCTCTCCAAGATGATCCCTGATGTCAGCAAGACCTGGATTGATAAAATTTTGACAGACCATTTAGGGTATAGCAAGGTTTGTGCCAAATGGGTCCCAAGCAGACCACAAACGGCAACGGATTGATGTGGCCCGCAAATTTCTTCACGCCTACGAAACTGATGGCAAGAAATTCTTGGACCCCATTGTCACTGCGGACGAAACCTGTGTACACTATACGATATCGGAAACGAAATAACAATCATGCCATTGGAAACATCAAGATTCGTCTAAGCCGCGGAAGTTCAAACAAACACTGTCTGCCGGCAAAATCATGGCGAGCGTGATTTGGGACAGGAAGGGGTTATTGTTATGCGAATTCATGGATACCGCACAACAATCAATGCTGATCGTTACTGTGAGACATTAAAGAACCTTCAAAACAAGAGGAGACATATGCTCACGAAGGGAGTTTGTTTCCATCAAGACAACGCTCGTCCGCACACTGCCCGTGTAACAACCGATCTCATCAACCAATTTGGATGGGATACTGTCACACATCCGCCTTACAGCCCGGACTTAGCCCTAAGTGGTTACCATCTCTTCCCTAATTTGAAGAAACAGGTAGGTGGGACGCATTTCAGTACCAGAGAGAAACTGAAAGAAAAAGTTTTAAGCTACCTTCGCGGTGTTGCGGGAGAGTTTTTCGACTCAGGCATACAAAAGGTGGTTCACCGTATGCAAAAATGCATCGATCTCAACGGCGATTATGTCGAAAAATAGAAAAAAGTGTAAGCTTTCCAAAATGTATTATTCGATGCAAATAAACATGTTTTTCATTGTGAAAAATTATTGGAAACCTTATTTTACGGACAACCCTAGTACATACGATAGATTTTACATATAAATGTGTAACATATACGTATATATAATACACCTTTATACCTTTATAATAAATATAAATTGTTCTGTGACCAAAGGGATCCATGAAGGGGATATTTTAACACTTCTGTTAATTTCTAAAAAAAGTGATAGGAATATTCACAACCATGCTTCCATTTCGTTTAGGTTTCAACTTACCTTCTTGAATAAAATTTTGAGCAAATTAACTGGAAATTTAACAATTTAATAAAGAAAGAAAATGCACCGTATCCAACTTCCTCTGCAGACGTTACATTAACTTTTTGAAATTTAGTTCGTCATCAAAATTACTGCCAAACGCCTCAACCAAAATCACAGCAATGTAAACACTCTACCGCTACGAGTTTAAAAAAAATCCGTGAAAAACACAGATAAAATTTCTCAAGGTGCAATTTTTTTTCTAACAGTAATTAGAGCCTATTAAAAAACTATTAATTTCGGAAACCCTTTTTTTATATTCGTAAAATCAAAAGACAGGCATGCTGACAGTTTGAAGATCGTTCATATTACGGTTTTCGATAAACTAATGTTAAGAACAGCTTTGGGCAAGACTGTTTATTGATTTTCTTTCCTGTACTCAGTTAAATGAAAGCTTCCCGCACTCCCGTTACAATACTTTATGTGATGGGAGCCGATACAATTTGTTAACTGTCAGCGGGCGATAGGAAACCACTCTCACTTCTAAATTACACCTCAATAAAAAATGTTTGTTGCGTGGTAGCCCATATACTGTACACAGAACGTTTAATGGCAGGAAGGAAATTATATATATATATATATATATATATATATATATATATATATATATACATAATGAATTCCCCGCAGGGGGTGCAGACTAGCTGTACCTATTGGGAGGATTTAGACGTCCCTCGCGGTACCCCAGTCTAACACACACTTACACGTACAACACTACACTTACGACTTTAACACTTTACACTCACATTTACATTTAGGGAGACGATAATAGCCTCAATGTGTTTTTCGCCTTAAAATAACAATATATATAAGACGAAGTAAAATTACGAAACTACTGACGTATGTAGAACAGCAGATTAGATAAAAGCTTGGCGAAGAAGTAGGTCGTGGTCAGTCAATTGTGAGGGTACCGGAAGGTCAGTCGATTCTGGTTGGAGACTAAAGGCGAATGGTAGGCCAACTGTACGTCAGGAAGTGCTCTAAGAGGACTTTCTAGCTACGCAGACGTTGCTGGAGTGCAAGGGATCGACAGTCTAAGTAGACAGCTTTTGCTTACACCTCTTCCCGTTTCTCTTTTTGGTTTAAACAAATTGGGACACGGGTTTCCAGAGAGGATTTTGAGATGTTATTTCAGGGGTAACATTTTGACCGGGTAATACAATAGTGTTCATTCTTGGGTTGTTAACAAGTGTAGGTATTAAAGAATTTGTTGATAGTTGTTCTTTAAGGGACCCGGTTAGGAAAGTTCCCAAATTCCTAATAAAGAAATACGAATGGAAATAAGATACATTCACTGTCCACAAACTCTTAAATATTATTTTCCCACTCTCTACTTTTCTACTCTTCTCATACGTGTAAATCTATAGTCAAGCAGTTTTGTTGTAGGGTGTATATTCCGTTCTATTATTCTTTATCCATTCTTCTGTTCCTTGTTAATTTTAACAAAGTCATAAACGCAAGTCAGCTATTATATTTCAAGTAAAGAACGTTTACATTTTTTAAATAGACTAAGTAAATCCGAAACGCGATTTAAAGAATAGGTGAAAAGATTCAGGATAAAATGTCAATAGTTCGTTTCCTAAATTTGTGTATTTGGTTTAGTAGACTTTTCTTGACTTTTATATTCTAAGAAAATCGGAAAATCTGTATTCCTCGAGGCTGGAAGGTAACATCCTGGATAATCCATACTGAGATGACAGTTACTATATTACCTGGCAGTCAACAAAGTAGCTAAATTTGAACTTGCGTTGTTACAGTTAACAGACACGTGAACACTAAGACGGATTACATACTGGGTATAAATTAAGCAGTTACAAGTACTGCAGCTCAACGTTACAGCCCCTTAACGGTTCTCGATCTAGTTCTAACCATTATTCTCTGATTTATAGTCTGTTTTAAACACGCCATTATGTCGTATAAACAATACTTCGTTCGTTCAAACGTCGTCTAAACGAGATGTTAAATTTAGTGACCAATTTCATTAGACAATGCTCTTTAACGTCCCCGTTACGAAATGCTATAGTGTAAGTAATATTTTGAATGTTTAATTAAAACCACAGATGTATAAATATATTTTTTTATAACTAAAGGATATCCCTCTTTCTGCCTAAGATGTTCACTTTCTTCGTTCCTCACGATGATACGGTCGCGATTGTGCCACAAGTCACTAATTTTATTTTTATAACATAACCTCAAAGTTAACATAACAAAAAACTGTCCAAAGTAACAGCTGTTTGACGTGGTGATAATTTATAAGCTGTTTGTTCAAACAAGTCAGCTGATAAATACCTTACTACAAGAAATGATAAAAAGCTTGTTTCCATGTTTTTCGATAACGGAATGTCGAATAAAATCGGTTTTTCAAGTGTTGAAACCACATATTCGTGTAGGCACATCAAGTAAATAAAACAGCCTTGTTTGCATTAGTGTTGTTCAGTCATTATTTCATTTGATAGTTGCAAACTAGCGTGTTCAGTGAGCTAACAACAAAACGAATTATAGTAATTGCAATATAACTTCGAAATTTTGGGAAAACTGACAAGCAATGCTACCATCCCTCTGTTTCTGTAGCAGCATATTGTTTCTGTTACTGACATTTACTGCATATTATTTATGTAAGTGGCTTTATTGCTATTAGCCTCCTCGGTGGCCTAGTTGATAGTGTACTGGGCTTTCACCCCGAGGACCCGGGTTCGATTCCCGGCCAGGGCTTGGCATTTTCATATGCTATAAATCATCCCATCGTCTGCATTACCCCAAGTGTTCACAATAGTCAGACGTTAAACACAAAAAAAAATTGCTATTTTGGCTTGGGGGACAAACGATTATGTGGGTTGGGGATTGATTTTGGAATAATGAGTGACTGGTTCATTAGACCAGTCGTGGCAGTTCGAACGCTAAATAGAGCATTATGAACTAGTTGCGGAAGTTCTTAGTGAGTTTGAGGAAAATTTCTTGTGTAGGGGCTTTCAGACCGTGACGAATCTGTTCCCCCCATCGTGTCTTATAATCGTAAAAGGAAACTGGATGTATCTTGTATTTATCTTAATATATTTACAGTATTATTTTTTTGCATTTTGCAAAAGATTTAAACTTATTTTAATATAAACTTCTATTAATTTCGTTAATTAATAATGTCATATTTGAAATTGGGACATTAAGAGCGGGAGGCCAACAAATACGGAGCGGAACTGGACTGAGCGGATACGAGCGGAGTGGAGCTGGAAGGAATGAAGTTGAACAGCACTCAGAAACGGAGTTCTGCCAGTTTAAATAACGCTTTTGTATCTTTTAAATCTAAACATTTGGGCCTACTGTAACAGATTCTACGAACATGTTTAAAAACCGTAACCTAGGCAACGGTAACCTAGGTAACGAGAAATAATAAGTTCGGAAGTGTGGTCAACGTGGTGATTGAAGCGGAGTCAGCTTGAAAACCAAACCAAGATAGGGTCAAAGCTGCGTGGAGCAGAGAGCTCAGCGAAGACGCTTGACTCCGCTCAGCTCCGTTACGGTTTCAGTAGCCGCAATTAGGCCTATATTTAAACAATAGATTAGGTTCTGAAAGCGTAATCCGTAGCGGAACTCCACTCCGCATTTGGTGGCCATCCGGCCTAAAATGTGTAACAGCTTGTAACGCATTTAACACAGATCTGTGTATTAACACAGATACAACCTTATACAGGTTGTTGATATTTTTTTAATAAGTTATTGACTCTCGAGCTGCCCGCCTAAGGATTCGTATCGGTTTAACTTCACCAACCCGTACATTCTATATATTGTGTGTAATAGAATTAAAACAAAAATGTTTATTTTTTAAAAATAATGCAAGAAAATATGTTAGGCCTACTAATAATTAGTTAAAAAATGCCATATCATATACCTACAAAATAAGGATTATTACTACCAAATAATAATTCGTTAAATATTGTAAAACTGTATGTCTTAATTTCATTTTTATTTTACCTGTTCTACAAAGTTAAACTGAAAATGGAAAATTAATATTGTAAGCCTCTTAAAAACTTAAATGCATAAGCACTATGAACAGAGGACTAACTATAATAACTATATACAAAATGAATAAGATCAAATAACAGATATCAGACAGATGATAATGTATAAGCACTAAAAATAAGTTAGTAGTAGACAGGCAATAGAAGTTCATAATATTTTCGAACCTTATACAATATGTTTGTGTTAGGCTTAATGTCTACAAGCTATTTATTGAAAACTTTACATGAATTATTTAAAAGAACTTATTGTCTTCCTCTGAACCTAATGATTACAGCAACAAAAATAACTTGCATCTATTTAAAACACAAAGGAGCAGTTTTGTCATGATTTAAAAAAACTCAATTTTCTTCATATAAAGTAATTTGTGTTAAACTGTGCTGTTTGTGTTTGTGTTACCGCCTACTGCTATACTGGATCTAATAATGGGTTCCAGAGTCAGAAATTACGGTAATCATTCTGTAAAATTGATTTGTAGTTGTGCCGTAAAGGTAATAGAACCTATAATATAAATTTCGCTAATCCATTGGCTACAATGTTAAAATAAAAAACATGTATATAGGTAAAGTGCGTGTCTCAGAGTAATTGAGCCATAAGAAAATTAACATGGTGTTTCATTAATTCAATAACTCTAACCACAAAAGAAATTAATACTATTTAATGTGTTTATATAGTACTTTTATAGTACTATTGATTAGAAAAATGACTTATTTCATCAATAAATATTAGTTTCGATACATTTAACCCGTAATTAATTAAAAATTATTAAAATTAATTATTTACTGTTTTCTAACTTTAAAGAAATCGTTATTCATTGCTAGTACATTATTACTGTAATGATTAGTAAGCTACACTCTAACTAGATTTATATTTCAAATTTACAATTTTTTAATTATAAAATTGTTTTAAATTTTAATTTAAGTTTATTTACAAGTAAAAAGACAAATTAAAAATTTGAAGTAGTAATAATCAATTCATAATGTTATCATTTATTTTAATAGGTCTAAAGTAAAGTTTGGGCTATATAAATTATATTTTATAATAATTAAAAAGAACAATCTAGACCTTGGCTGAATTTAAATATCTGTTGTATATAATATTGTACTCAGGCCTTTTTCATATCATTATCATTTATAATAATTAAAGAATTAAAAATTGCAATATCTGAAATGAAGAATGAATCCTTTAGAAATTTCATAGGCCTTCTGTCAGATGATAAAGACAGTGATGATTCCTTGTGAAAATCTGCTAGATCCCTGAAGAGACCTTTTGCCCAATGCAATATTCTGGAATAAAAGATGGGTTATGGGCTAGAAATGATAAAAAAGACTGTTTTATTCGCAAATCATTCAGTTTCAGCCGCTTGCAAGGCAGACTGCAAAGGAAACCCTGGCAAACGTGATCAACCATGATGAAACCAATATTAGACCTTTTACAGTGAAAGAAGGGACTAAAGAAATTAATACCAACGTCAAAGAAAAAAAGCTTCAGGTTACGATTTAATGACTGGAAATATTATTGAAGCGTTACTAAAAAAAGCTTATAAAAAGTCAAATTTACCATAAATGCAACGCTAAGGTAAACTTTCCGATGCAGTGGAAAGTAACGGAATTTCGAAAATTGAGAAGATAAACACGAGAAAGACATCATAACCTTTTCTGTCACAACTTAAGAGGTCATTCCACTGAATCCATCGACTTATCCAAACGCAAAACATCTGACTCATATTGTTTAGACTACGAGCCTTTCCACAAGCTACATCACGTCAATGCGTCGCCATCTGCCCGTTAACGTGCCGGATTCGACTGATGCAGCCATCAGCTGGAGTACTACAGACGTATTGAAAACAAGGATGAAGAATTCTCATTGCCGAGAATCGTACTATCCCTTCGAGAACCAAACACGTCAGACGCACGAAGTGGGCTGGCTATGGCACGCCATCGTTCGCTTGACGGATTCAGAGGAATGACCTCTTTAACCCGATATTTCAAGGAAGTACTGTTTTTTTTTTTTTTTTTTGTGTTTAACGTCCGACTATTGTGCACACTTGGGCTAATGCAGACGGTGGGATGATTTATAGGATATGAAAATGCCAAGCCCTCGCCGGGAATCGAACCCGGATCCTCGGGGTGAAAGCCTAGTACGTAAAGTAGGTAACTATTATTATTAAAAAGTCATTAGAGGAAAAGCACCTTCTGTACTATTTCTATAGACGTCAAGCAGGCATTTGACGAAGTTTGGCATGCCGGCCTTAATGATGAACTTAAAACTTCACTTCTACAAAAAATACAGCAGGCAGAATTTTTTTTAGAGTTCAGATGGAATCTAATTATTTATACCTAAGGGATATCATATCTGGAGTTCCTCAAGGTAGTGCACTTGGATCAATTTTGTTTTTATTCTACACTTGCGATTTACATCCAGATAGTAACGTTAAGATTGACATCTTTGCTGAAGACACGGCTATCTTAGCTGTTGGTGAGGATTCAATAGATGCCAAAAATAAATTACAAAAAGCAGCCGATCATGTCACTATTTGGATTGAAAAATGGTACAACAAGCTTAATTTATGAGACCAAATATGTCCTTGTAAACTTTAAAAACGGAAAACATGCCAGTCTCTATTATTATTATTTTTTTTTTTAACGTCCGACTATTGTGCACACTTGGGCTAATGCAGACAATGGGATGATTTATAGTGTATGAAAATGCCAAGCCCTGGCCGGGAATCTAACCCGGGTCCTCGGGGTGAAAGCCTAGTACGCTATCAACTAGGCCACCGAGGCCGCCCAGTCTCTATTAACCAGTATATAGTCTCATATGCTCATAGTGTAAAATTTTTTTTTTCTGAATGAAATTCTTAAGAAGTAACAAATTATGATAAAATCACAATTTGTCCTGTAAAATTCAAAAAGGAATTCCTGATCTCTTTTAAAACAACATTTTTTTGAAAATCAACATTCCAAAAATTTAATTAAAATTTTAAATTATTAATTTTTTAAAACTTTTTAGATCCTGATTACTACAACAAAATTATATTTTCAAAAATGATTAAGTTTTTTTTAAAGATTTTTGAAAGGCCACCAAGGTTGAACGGATATTGCTTGTCCAATTTTAGCCAAAATATATCAAGTTGTGGCCCTAAGGTTTACACACACACACACACACACACACACACACACACACACACACACACACACACACACACACACACACACACACACACACACACACACACACACACACACACACACACACACACACACACACTAAAGTAAAATTTATTTTGAACGTAATCAAAATAAGTCAGGATCGGGAATCACTTCATTGTCCCGGATGTGGCTCTTACCATGATGACCGCTTCAAAAACTAATTTTCAAATAGTAATAAGTCTTACTAATAAAAATGTGGATGAAGTTTAAAATTGTTAACAAAATCTTGGCTGATTAGGTTGCAATATATAAAAAATAAAATCAAACAGAAAGTCGTATATTTTATTGACGGTAGTTTGGTTTCGTTGGTTTATTCAGGTCGTTAAATTTCCATGAAAGTAGACGGACGATCACAGATAAAATAGTGTATTACTTCCGGGTAGAAGAATTGGAACCAAGCGATGGAAAATGCAATCAAATTCTGGTGGAAAACTAATTTTATTTCACTGTCAGCCGGTTTGTAGAACATTTATTTAATGCTACAATAGTAAATACCAGATTAACATAATAGCTAATTAAATTTTGCATTCTGTTTCTAATAAATATTTAAACAAAGATCACCTAATTTCCTAATTTCCAGTTACCTCTCATTAACTTTAAAGAAAAAAATGATTGTTTTCAAACATATGAT
Source organism: Callitettix versicolor (assembly GCA_022606455.1). NCBI lineage: Eukaryota > Metazoa > Arthropoda > Insecta > Hemiptera > Cercopidae > Callitettix > Callitettix versicolor. The sequence continues at coordinate 90,929,000 of CM040186.1, forward strand.
CAATTTATATTGTAATTTGTAGGTTATGTCGACTGCTTACTTTTTTTTTTGTTTCCGTAGTTACATTGTTGATATTTAAATTATGCTGTAGTTTTTGAGTAATGCAGGCTACTTTTTTTTATTTGTAAAAGTGGCACATTCCTAGAAATAATGTTGAGCAGATACTTTAAAATTATACTTAAAATGTGGTATATCGTTGTCTTCATTGAACTTAAATTTAATCTTGAATCCTTCACCCGAAAAAATAATTAAATTACTTCTATTAATTATTCATCTAAATTACTATTATCATAATGTTTTATACTAGTGAACTCACTGCAAATAATGCCTAAATTCAATTTATAGGTTATATTATTATTGCCAATAAATAATTTTTAGAAAAACGTTAACACTAAAAATATAATAATAATATATTCAATATTCAAATAACATCATAAACAATAGCAATATAAACATCAAAATTTTGAAATTTTATTTAAACCAGGGGTCTGTGCGAAATTTCGCACTATGAAAGTTTTAAATAAAAAAGACTTTTGAATAAGAGTAATCGTTGGGGTGAGGGCGGTAGTTGGAAGGAAGGGAAAACATGTTTAAAAAGTAAATCGAAAAGCGATTGATTAACAATAGATAAATGCACGATGGAAGGAGAAATCACAAATATATTTGTTTAAAAACAGTGTGCAAAACATTTTTTTGGTATTCGAAATGCTTGTACAACGGGTAGGAATAGAGAACTGTCAGTAGGGCTACATAACCTATAAGTTTAATGACTTTTAAATGAATATTTAAAAATGTTCTAAACACGTTATGCAAAAAAGTGGCATTTGTAATGGGATTACCTATTTGTGATTAATACGTTTGCTTCGTAAAATATACAAAATATTGTCTGATTTGTGATGCCGTGAGCATCCATGATGCCGTTTTGTATATGTGTCTTTTGTGTTAAAATTTTCCACAAACAGTAACTTTTTGTGCAAAACCTTTTTACAATGTTAGAATTGGGTTACAAAATCTTTCTAAAGATACCTCATTTAAGCCTGTACGAAAAGTATGTGTTGAGAAAAAGGGATGTTGACTCGAGAAATATTATATATGATCATAATTAAAATAAAATAAATCATCAAAACAAAAGTCACAAACGAAACTTCGACAAAGTTGTAAAGTTTGTAAAATGAGAGAATAATAGTTGTTAATCTACCAATTAAAATATTTAATTAACCGGTACTGGGATATTAAATTACTAAGTGTTTAATCTTCGATTAGCAGTTAATGGTTGTTCTAGAAACTGAAATTGATGATTTAATTACAGATTAAGTTTAATGATGGATTAAATTAGTGTTCTATAAACCGGCTGTGAGTCTGACGTAACGTTAGTTCATCTACCATTATCTATCTAACCATATTAATTTAATGGTATTGTCTACTTCACGAAGGATACAAGTAGTGGAAGGATACTCCACTCAACTGTGTCATACGAGTGATAGATTTTTCTTTTTTTTTTTTTTTAAAGACCAATAATGTTATCATCACCGTAACACAAGTAACTTTTAAAAAATTAAGTCTCAACTGAAAAATTAAATAATTGACATTTACAATTACCATACAGTTCTGATTATTATTTTTTCATGCCAAAATGTTTACGTTTTCGATAGCACATCACAAAATTAAAGGATAATCAAATGTTATCCGTTTCTTAATTACCATAAATGCTAAAAACAAATTTTGGGTGGATGTGTGTAGGTCTATGGATGTTATTCGCTATATAAGCAAAAATTACTAATCCGTTTTGGATAGAATTTTATATCTAAATATTTTTGTAATTTCAAACGACACATTTCTTAGAAATAGATAAAAAATATACATTTTCTAAAAATTGATTCTACAAGTTTTTATAAAATTTGGCTGAAAACTAGGCCATGTGTGTCCTTTCCGTTAACGCCGATCCCTCGAATCGTTAATTTAACAGGCATATATATATATGGGTGGTCTTAAGGTTCAAGTCAACATAATAAAACACAATCATTTCTTTTAAAGAATATTTTTACACTAATCTTAAACATTGAAATTAACAAAATTACAGTAGCCAAATCTATTTCTGAAAGATTCCAAAACATACATACATTTATCTGTATTAACATTGTAAAAGAACTAAAAACAATTAACATTGTAAAAGAACTAATGTTTTAAATTTTAAAAGAAGGTTTTTTCATTTCGTCAACATTGATAGTTCATTACTCCAGTCATATTTGTGTGAGGAATCTAGAATTTAACTTTTTTACTCGGTGCTTTATTATTTTCAAGCGAAGTTTTTATGTTAACTTTAGTGAGAGGAGTGTATACGAAAAAAGTCTGCAAATCGGATCAATTTAACGGGAATATGGAATGAACGAGCAAACAAATCTCGTCTCTATTTCTGACTTTTCTCCTCCTTTTCGATAACAGTACATGCGTATTATATGTAAATGTCGTGTTGCTATGCTTTCGGTATTTTTCTTTAGTTGAAGAACACGTCATGTTGTAATCATTTATAAAACATTCGAAATTAAGATAAACTTCAATAATAATTGTTTTCAATATTGCTGGATTTTAAAAACATAACCTAAAATTTATTATAGCCTATCAGCTGTTCAATGAAATCAGCTGATCGTTACGAATTAATATAGAACAAGTGATCTTTATAATTACAGTAAATAATTTCCAATCTATGTTTACGTATTTACTTATTTAAACCAAACAAGGTATTTGTAAACATATCTTCAAACTCACTATATATTTAGCAATGGTATCATTAACAAAAGTTCTGTCTGTCGGTAACTCACGCTAACGTTTTTTTTATCATTTCATACATTCGAAGTACGATTTAGAATAGTTTGTCTGAATTACGATTGCCTTGACGTATTATATGATCATGGATGCATTTTTAGATTAATTTAGAAGTACAAACTATAGGGGAAATACAGTGGTTGTTATCATTGTCATAAGTTATCGCTGCTACTTTTTAGTTAAGAACTTTGATGTGTTAAAAGCATAATTAGACACGTAATTTAATTGTGTTTTATATTTAATATGGCCTTTATCTCACATTTACTGCCTGTTACGTAAAGTAACTTCATTCTTCCTTAAACCAATATCCAAGATTAAAATCACAAAATAAATTATCAGAATTCAAGTTTAAACATGTAAATGCAGCCAGCCGTTCATAGGGCCTACCTGTACTGATTGATCCCTTGCTCATTTCCCAAGTAGCATCGACAGCGACCACAAGTGTCCGCTACTTTTTAACGATTACCGCCAGCGACCACAAGTGTATTTAAAGTTCGCGTTGTTCGATGCTATAGTGTGTTTTCTTTTCTCTCTACATTTTAACCAAATCCGAGAACTAGTTCGGTCCCAAATAAAACACTTTTCCTTTTTTTATCAGGCCATTCGAAGAGTTCAATCAGTCAAAGTCTGTAGTTTAGTGGCAGTGACCATCCTGCCCGCAGCGATTGCTCACCGGCGACTGTACAGTACGCAAGGATACCCCGGATATCTTGTCAGGTAAGTCAGCTAGTCTTTAGAATTTGACTAATTAAGATTAATACGTGTACTACCAGATTGGTCCTACATACAGAGGGTGTAACCTAAGTGATAGTCTCTGTTCTGCTGAATACCTTATTTTCAGAACTGATTTCATTACTTTGGCTAAATCCTACAAATACACAACACCACCGTTGCAATTTTTGTATAAATTAAATCAAAATCCTTCCTTAATTCTAAACATTCGGCCTATCTTAACGAGTTCCCGGGACATCAACCGAAGATCCGGGAAATCTGATCATTGTAGTTGTAGGAGTAGACGGTGTTGTGTTACTATGCAAAATGAATTTTCGTTTACAATCGCATTAATACGTCTCGTTGGCTGTGAATCACGTTTGTAAAGTTTCGAAATGAATTTAATTTGTTGTTAATAACCGTCGTCATGACAACGCGATGCTGTTGTTAATCCGTGCGTTGCCATGGTTACAGAGTTACACCGGTGTTTGGCTTATAAACGGTATTTGTGAATTTAATGTCACAAAAAGTGCACGACAATAATTTACATACATTTTACATCAGTACTTTTAGTGTTAATTAGTTTATCAGGTTTACGTTATCTTATTTATGTTTGTGTGTTTTTTTTATTTCAACACTTCAAAAAATAAATATATTGAATTAATATACAGGGTGTACAAAAATAATCGACCAAGACTAGGGGAATTCGTTGTATGAGTAAAACAACTTCATTACTTGCAAAGCGTATCACGTAATGTTTTTTTGCTCCCAGTGTCTATCTCTTATTGCTTAGTCTGAGTGTGTATTTTTTTATATTTTTAACTGTCACAACGCTCTTGTTAAAGATATAAATTTTGTTAAAGATAAAAATTTGAATAAAGATGTAAGCAACTGTAGAATTGAAACTAAGCAAACCTCTTCAAAAATAGGAACTCTCAGCTACAAAAAACAAATAGCCTATATACAGGATGCTCGCGTCTGTAGAAAATTATGTTTAACAATAACAAAGCAACATACTTAGCAGTATTATTACATCTCTTACCGGATGGCCATCAAAAATGCGGAGCGGAAAGGCATTCAAAATCGAACATATGTTTTTAATGTAAGTGTGGCCACTAAAATCGTAACGGAACTAAGCGGAGCCAAAAGGCGTCGCTGGGCTCCGTTTCAAGTAGCTCCAACTCTGTTCAGTTAGTTTTTGAAGCTGACTCCGCTTCCCTACCACGCTGACCACGCCTCCAAAATTATTATTTCTCGTTACGTAGGTTAACGTTGCCTAGGTTACGTTGTTTAAACGTAGTAGTTTCCTGGAATCCGTTAAAGTAGGCTTAAATATTTGTATTTAAAAGATGCAAACGCTATCTTTAAACTCACTGAACTCCGCTTCCGGTTGCCGTTCATCTTCATTCCGCTCAGCTCAGCTCCGCTCCGAGTTTGGTGAGCAGTCAGCTTAACGGTGGTGTGGGGCGGGAGGAAGAGTAGAATGTGCCAAGTTACAATGTTGCTACAACAAATTCGCGTATAAAATACACTGCTCGATCTTATATGAATCCATTCTACAAATCCAGATAACTCTCAAATACCGGTGAGCCTTTGGTATCTACTCAATTTTCTGTGATTCGGCCAACAAAATACAAAATGGTAGCAGAAACCAACAAAATTATATTATATTGTTAATGTAAAAAATAACTTACTTTCATCAAAAAATTGTAACCCAGCACATTTTAAGCATCGAAAGAGGCAAAGTTTAAAAAAGAACAAATTTCGTTCATCTTTTTAAAACCCATTCACAAATTAAAAATCAAACACACTTTACAGTTGAGGAACAAAATTCCATTTAGCCAGAATATGCCCACCGTTGTTGTTGTTACGTAGGTGTCTTCTTCATTTTAAACAGCGTTGTCTTGATTATTTGCGAACAGATTAAACATAACAATTTGCATCTTTTGGCGCTAAAAGTATGTTGGAATAAGTGTTCTTATTAATGTAATATGTTTACGTTAAAAATGTCGTATTATTTTCTAATATTTGGCGTTATCTTGAAATTTGTTGGGTACCAATATTTTAGATGTAGTAATCATCATGATTACTTTTTTTTGACAAATTTCAAGTTCCTATCTTCAGTAAGAGAGGAATGGAAATTTAAGAATAAACACACGTACAGAGAGACTGATACTAAATAAAACGAGTCAGAGCACGTGAAATATAGTTTTTTTATGATTTATTCCATATAAACGTTTCCCGATGTTTGATAAATAGCCCAACCTCCAAACAGCCTGTAGGTGATGTTACAGTAAAACAATTGAGAAATATTTGCAAGCTCAAAATTTTTTTTAGATATTTCCGTCTATGTGAAATTAGAACAACTATTACGGTAATAACCGAATCCGAATTAAACGTGCAACGATCCTGATCTCGATGAGACGTTTTTAGAAGTAGTTTTTTATATAAATTTCAATAGATTTCTAAATTTTTATCCGATTTGATTAAAACTTAGGGCATAAATAAATCAAAATTGTTGAATAAATCCGTTACCAGGTCAAATTTGTCCATCAGTTTAAAAATGACAACCATTGCAAAACTTAGACGTTTTTGTTTTTTACTTTTTGAAGGAAAAAAATGTTGCGTCATTACTGCAAGACTTAAAGAGAATTAAGTTGAATTTATACTTGCATGTATTTTCTTATTGCTTAATTAATTACAGTAAATTTCAATTACGGGATAGGACGTTAACTTTCAAACAAAGAAATTTGTAATTAAAATATTGTATGTTGGTCGAAAGAAATTCACTATCATTAGTATTGCTTGAAATTCCAATACAAATAAAAGTTGGTTGTTTTTGCAAATTATTAAAATAAAACTCTTAAGCAAAATAACTATTATCACACATGGTTTCATTAAATGTAAAACTTGTCTACGGTTACATTTAAAAAGTTTGGTTGCATATAAAAAGTTTAGTCACATATAAAAAAATTAGTTACATATAAAAATTTGGTTACATATAAAAAGTTTCGTTACATATAAAAAGTTTGGTTACATATACAAAGTTTGGTTACATTTACAAAGTTTGGTTACATATAAAAATTTGGTTACATATACAAAGTTTTGTTTCATATAAAAATTTGGTTACATATACAAAGTTTGGTTGCATATAAAAAGTTTGATTACTTATAAAAAGTATGGGTACATATAAAAAGTTTGGTTACATATACAAGTTTCGTTACTTATAAAAGATGATTACATATAAAAAGAAATACAGTAACTACTTTCAAGCAGCTTTGTTACTTTGGCTTTGTTAACTTTATATTACACCAAAAGAATTTCAGAGGTCTGAATCAGTGCACATTTCATATTCCTGGGTTTCGATCTTACCATGATGACCTTCCCAATAGAATTTTCTCAAAATAAATTCGCTAAAAAGAGAAGTTTCTCCAATGTATTACCGGTAGTTTGATATGATTGGTTTATTTCCGGACTTTGACTTGTAACGGAAGTGGATGGACGATCACAGATAAAATTATTTATCACTTCCGGGCCATAGGAATTGATGGCGAGCAATGAAAATGGAATCAACCCTCGCTACAAAATAAATTTATTTCAGTGAAACATCTCGTCCATTCCACCTCTCCACCCACTCATCCTCTGATCATCAGCATTCTTTAGCTTTTAAAGCGTATCGGATTTCAGTTACTTGGTCACTGACTGGCTCAAAATGTTTTAAAAATTATCAGTAAAAATCATTTTTACTGAACTGAGATTATAATAATATTTTCTTAAATTTAATCGTGGCGCACAGCTCGGAGACATAAAGGAAGCGAATTTACGAGTAATAATATCACATCAACAGGAGAACATTTTAATGTGCAAATCATTTTTCTTTTACAAAATAACAATTGAAAACCCTGACTGTTATAAAATTAATCATTTTTATTTTTTATTTTATGAAAATTTGATTTCACCATTGTTTTCAGAGATGAAATCTGTACAAATTAGCATTTTAAAAATTGAATTACTGACTACCTTATATTTGAAAATTAAAAATGCTGCTTATGCATGCCTTAACGCTGACTGCGATACAGAAATCAGATTTTTTTAAACTGTTAAAAAAAGATTTAAAAAAATTATTATTTTTTCGAGTTTTAACTACCTCCATTTTGAATAGCTTAAACAGCTTTCGCTGTGTAACAAAAGTGTCCAACTATTTCGCTGTGTAGCAAACGTGTCCAACTATATCGCTGTGTAACAAAGGTGTCCAGCTATTTCGCTGTGTAACAAACATGTCAAACTATTTCGCTGTGTAACAAAGGTGTCCAGCTATTTCGCTGTGTAACAAACGTGTCCAACTATTTCGCTGTGTAACAAACATGTCAAACTATTTCGCTGTGTAACAAAGGTGTCCAGCTATTTCGCTGTGTAACGAACGTGTCCAACTATTTCGCTGTGTAACAAAGGTGTCCAACTATTTCGCTGTGTAGCAAACATGTCCAACTATTTCGCTGTGTAACAAACATGTCAAACTATTTCGCTGTGTAACATAGGTGTCCAGCTATTTCGCTGTGTAACAAACGTGTCCAACTATTTCGCTGTGAAACAAAAGTGTCCAACTATTTCGCTGTGTAACAAACGTGTCCAACTATTTCGCTGTGTAACAAACATGTCAAACTATTTCGCTGTGTAACAAAGGTGTCCAGCTATTTCGCTGTGTAACAAACGTGTCCAACTATTTCGCTGTGTAACAAACATGTCAAACTATTTCGCTGTGTAACAAAGGTGTCCAGCTATTTCGCTGTGTAACAAACGTGTCCAACTATTTCGCTGTGTAACAAAAGTGTCCAACTATTTCGCTGTGTAGCAAACGTGTCCAACTATATCGCTGTGTAACAAAGGTGTCCAGCTATTTCGCTGTGTAACAAACATGTCAAACTAATTCGCTGTGTAACAAAGGTGTCCAGCTATTTCGCTGTGTAGCAAACGTGTCCAACTATATCGCTGTGTAACAAAGGTGTCCAGCTATTTCGCTGTGTAACAAACATGTCAAACTAATTCGCTGTGTAACAAAGGTGTCCAGCTATTTCGCTGTGTAACAAACGTGTCCAACTATTTCGCTGTGTAACAAACATGTCCAACTATTTTCGCTAAATAATTTTTACCTACAGAACGGTTTGACAAATTACGTTGATATTTGGCACGGCACTTACTTAGTAAGATTAAGTCCTGTTGATAAAAAAATACAACCTTATCCAATGACATTTTTCAATGGTAGCAGAAATTTCACCCCCCAAACACACACACACAAACTACTACTGCACACAATATTAAAAGAAAACAATATTAGAAAAGCAATAGAGTGCCGCTTGTGTGTTAGATTTTGGTCAGACTTTGTTGAAACTTTGCCAAAAAAATTGATTTTGTCAATAACATGCATCTGTTTGTCATCTGGTTGCCGCTGAAGGAGAAGAAACAACAGTTTTTTGAGCTCTAACGACTCTACCACTCTGCCATTAGACTTAAGTTTAAAATGTTACAAATGTTTAAAAAAATCATTTCATTCATATGTAACGTTTTATAGAATCATGATCGATACTTCATTTTAAAACTTCAAACAATATATATCCGAGTGGCTTTTGAAATTTTTCTAACCTTAAATGTTTTTTTCTAGTTATTGAACAATAAAAAATTGCAAATGACATAAATTTAGTCTTTAAAGTATTTTAAATATTCGGAAACTTAAGACATAGCATAAAACGTCAAAGCTATTAGGAAGCCTATTTGTACAAGCTTTGTAAATTAAATGAGATGACTTTAGTAATTTATGGGATAAAAGATTGAGGAGGACAACGTTTTTCAGTTGCGTTAATGTGATGTGGACATAGTCTAATAGGTAGAGCAGTGCTGGATGTTACAAAGTTAATGGTTGATCACAGAAACCGCTGCCTATCAGTCCTGTCCTACAGTTCTTGATCCAGAAGACAGTTTGAGGTGGTTTGAAAACTGTATTACCATCCTGTTCTATTCATCTCCACATGTTAACTAATTGTATTTTGTAGAGGACAAAATAACTCTTCTGACACAAATAGAGGTGATTAACGAGAAGGTGAGGTGTATTACAGGATGCGTTACAATGTTCGGGATTCTGATCTATATCGTTACAACCTACAGTAATATTTTGAAATAAAATATAAACTTTAAGAAATTCATTTACATTTCATATTGTACTCTTTGTAAAAGTACTTTCTTCAAGCAAAATTAATAAGACATATTAGAACACATAAATTTTTAATTTTAAATTAAAAAATTCCTGTTAAAAAAAGAAAAGGAATGGAAGAGAAAACAAGGATACCTAAATGGTTTTACATCCATCAATTAAAAAAATGTACAATTCAAGTGACACATTCAAATTCAGCATAACATTTTGGATAGGCTATTTTTAAAATCTTACTTGTAATATTCAAAATCAAGCCAAAATTTACGGTTTTTCGCCCTTTGGTGTTTCGAAAACCATACGTTCTTCAATTCCAATGGCATATTCGGATTCAGCGCAAAATGTCACCCTCTCTATTTTTTTTCTAGCCCCAGCTATATGAATTGCAGAAAAAAATGGTATTTTGCCATTCAAAATCTTAAATCAAGACTCTTTTATTTTGCTGAAAATTTGATTTCACCATGGTGTTCCGAATTGAAATGGCATTAAAATGACATTTAAATATTCAAGTGGAATATAAACCCGACACTATTTTCATTGTGTTTTTACTTAATTTTAGAATATAAAAATGTTTTTGTATATAATGTTATTAAATGTCGTTGGTTATTGGAAACTGTGTTACCATTACGTCTGCTAGACAGCTGACACGTTTTATTTATGAATAAATTCAGGTCAAGTGTCCTTAAATCAAATTGTTACCAGTCACGAAACGTTCATTAGATTTGAAGTAAAATGAAAAAGTATGTTCTACAAACTCTGTTCTAAACTGTTTTTCAATACGAAATTTTTCTGTAATTTTACAAATCAGAGCTCTACAACGAAACATTATTTCGTGAACAACAGTTTAAAAAGCGCCAGAGATTTATCATCAGGCAATAAGATACTCTATCACTTTACGGAATGCGGGGGTGGAAGGAACAGATAAGGGGTAAGTTTGCACAACCCTTGACAAATGTTAGTTACGTGATAAGATCCACCCTTAAGTCACCCTATTTTAGCCTTACAGAAGAAACAAAATAAAAGCTATTATTTTCGTGCCTGTGTAGATTTGGAGTTCAGTTAACGATACAAGATTGTTTCGTCTTTCGGAAAACAACTTTAATTTTGTAGTATTACATTGCTTCTTAGTAAATTTCCATTGGAAAATAAACTATTATGATAAGATTCGTCATGAAATGATCTCTGATCCTGACCTGTAGATCATTTTTGCTGACACACACACACACACACACACACACACAGTTTCAAATAAAGACCATTCAAAATCTTTAAAAAATTGTTATGTTTCTAATCTGATTTGATTATCATAATCAATGTTATAAAACCTATTGTGATATTGTTACTCTTTAGAAAACTTTGCCTCTTTCACATCAGCGAGACAAATGTGTCATTAATAGAAATGAAATATCCGCGAAATATCCTGAATTACAAAATAAACAAACACGTTTTACTGGAAGCTAAAAGTGTTTCCAAAAACATGTTATCATGTTGCATAGTATTTAAATTGATATTAATTTTATGTTTTTTTAATTATTGATTTTTATTATATTTGTTTACAGCAAAATTCCCGTTGCAATGAACCATTACGGTAAGAGCAGGATAGGAATCACAGAAAGTGCTCAGATCTTGAATGTGGAATAAAATTTGTCCTAAATCTGCAGGTATTTAATATGTTAATATGTTCTTTAATTGCAATAGTGAAAACAGATTTTCAAAAATATTCAAGTTGAAAACATGATTTTATAATCTAGAGTTGCCGTTATTTTGAAATTCAGTATATAAATAAAATATATTTTTAGTTTCAACAGCAATGTTGCTGTCCAGAGAATCGTGCAACAGGTTTCAAGTTGAAATACTTAAAGAAGTTCTGTAAATACGTTTAAATTACGAGTCTAAATGATGCAACTGTGTGTGTGTGTGTGTGTGTGTGTGTGTGTGTGTGTGTGTGTGTGTGTGTGTGTGTGTGTGTGTGTGTGTGTGTGTTTAGCGATGACGAAAAAGGTAGAGAAATGTTTTATAGACTACCTGGGGTTTGTAGCTCAAGTTAAGTTCAAGTTATACTATGTTATTGCCAAACAATAAAAAACCACCAAACGCATTCCTCTTCTACACTCCATGGAACCGCCGCCAGGCATTACTTCGCAGGTAGGTGGACGTGGACTGGCTATCTACTTGGCCCTTTACAGCGTTAGATCTTATTTCTTAATTTCCTTTCCTCAGCCTTTTCATGATCAGCGAATCCTGCAATAGCCTTCTAGTTGGCCACTAAAGTCATCATTGTCTCAATCAGATTTTCCTTTGTAATGCTGCCACGCAGATATGTCTGCGGGTTCATCCTTTCCTCGTCGAATCTCTGACAGCGAGATACGTTCTCTGCATCTTCCTCCACTGCTAAACGACAGAGGAGACAAGTAGAGTCTGTTTCCAGCCGGATGGAACAGGTAGCAACTGTGCAGCTTCTGAAGCAACCGTGACTAGTTACGACTTATGTGAGGTAGAAGTTTACCTCTCCTTGCTTTATAGTGCACCAATCCTGGATATTGCTTATGAGTTTATGCGTCCGTCATTCGTTTTCTGATACGCCCACCGTCGCTGCCAGGTACTCAGGGTACGATTTTGCTCTTCTTTAATTGCCACTGCATCACTATACTGCTGCTCAGCTGCATCAATTGACTCCATACTGGCGCTCCGTAAAGTAGCACTGAAATCACTTCTCGGCCAGAAGCCGGTGATGTCTTTAGCCTTCCAGATTCTGTATGAGTCTACAGAATGTTCCAGCCACGTTCGCCGACATATCACTAGCTTCATGGAGATGCTCTTTGAAGTAGAGTATTGCGTCAATCCTCTCCAAATACCGGAGGGTTGGACTGAACATATTATCTGCATATCTGCAACTGTAAGTGTTATTGTCTCTCCTGCTGGTCACTAGCACGATCTATATCTATATCTATAGGCCTATATATATATATATATATATATATATATATATATATATATAGGACTTTGACTTGTAACGGAAGTGGATGGACGATCACAGATAAAATTATTTATCACTTCCGGGCCATAGGAATTGATGGCGAGCAATGAAAATGGAATCAACCCTCGCTACAAAATAAATTTATTTCAGTGAAACATCTCGTCCATTCCACCTCTCCACCCACTCATCCTCTGATCATCAGCATTCTTTAGCTTTTAAAGCGTATCGGATTTCAGTTACTTGGTCACTGACTGGCTCAAAATGTTTTAAAAATTATCAGTAAAAATCATTTTTACTGAACTGAGATAATAATAAAATTATTATTATAGATAATAATAATAATATAAATAAATATATATATATATATATATATATGTGTGTGTGTGTGTGTGTGTGTGTGTGTGTGTGTGTGTGTGTGTGTGAGAGAGAGAGAGAGAGAGAGAGAGATACGATGGGATCTCTGAGCCCGTTAGCTGCTCATCTCAGTTACAATTGCCTCCGACGGGAAAACCAACGTACAGCTAATAAAAACAACGTTAAACATTCTCTTTATATTCAATCCTCACTGTAAATACTGTATTACTGTAGTTAAAAACATTCATTTAAACATTAAAATTGTACATATACACAATGAATAAATGATTATAAATTATTTCTAAAAATATGCTACGGAACAATGAATATTTATTTAAATGTACACACAGTATTTTAATGCAAAGAGAATACATACTATAAGGTAATTTAAACACTAAAACATAATGTTTTGTATAGTTAAAATGAAAACACCCCATTCCTGGATAAATGTTTTGAAGTCTGAAACGCTTAGAGGTTCTTGTCTTGGAGGAATGCAGATTAAATTCTGCGGTTCACTCTGCCCTGAAAATGTACAGTATTTGTAATAACAATGTGGTATACTATATAAAGGTTTCCGTAGCTTATAAACAGACTGTTACATTTTAGGCTTCTTATAGGTGACATTCATTTTAGGTGACATTTTATCCAATTGTAATAATAACTTTGTAAATCGGTAAATAGTCTCAAAAAAGATACAAAAATGTCTATTTTATGTCATGTTAAAGTTCAGATAGAATGCAAGAAACATTTTTTTTATTTTCAAGGCGAAAAAGAAGGAAGAAATGGGAATGGAGAGAATAAATGAACATTGCCTTTTTGATAGGCGAGAGAGAGAAATCATTCGTCGCGATATTTTTTAATTTCCTTAATATTTTCCTGCCGACTTCTATCTGTATCCTAAATTTAATTTTTCTCTGAAAGGCGAACTAATTGAAGATATCCAGACAAATTCAGAGGAAAATATCTTAAAGCTCTAAAAGAATGAACATTTTTATAAATTATTCCAAAAGTGTAAACAGCGACAAATGTTTGGCTCACTGTGTGGGTCAAGGGGGCTGTGCCCCCATAGCTTCACCTACAAAGCAAATAAAAAGCATAAAAATAAATTAAATTTCACTCAAAAATATTTTTCTCCTTTAATTTAGTTATGGAGTAATATTAGTAACAGTGTCGTTTACTCACTGTTTTAGCTCAGCGTTCTATCCGCCATTAAAGCGCGCATGATGTCCTGCCGAACGGACACAGACGTTTGCCTAGGAGTACTGCGCAACTGATATGCAACCGCACTTTAGGCAATGCTACCGTGCGATACTTTGAAGAAGGTCTATCAAAATATTTAAAATAGCTTTTAAGTCTTTCCAATTTAAAATTATAATGTATGATTCCTTGGAATCACCCAGGAAGGAGGAAGACCTGGATGAATGTAAAAGGTCAGGTAATATAAGAAATACCTAATTTTTGCGGTTCATACTAGAGTCCAGTTTTTGACGGAGAAATACTGTTATTGTGTAACTGTGTAACCGTAATTTTACACTCTTAATTTACTGTTCAAAACAATTACAAAATCACTTAAAGTATCCATTTGTATTATCTGTTGTAATTGAAAATAAAATAATCTGTTAGAAAAAAACACGAATGAAGCCTTAGTCCATTAATAAACCCGAAACTTAAGTAGGACCTCCTAATCACCTGATATTAAACCCTGCTGTTTTCACGTTGCTAAGAGGCTGGCTCAGTTCCCTTTATTTACATTTTTATTGTATTCAAATCTACTTAGCAATTCTAACACACTTAAGAGTTTAACGAGACAAATTTGTAATTGAAATCCGTTCCCCCGTTACGTTATCGATTACGTAAATCCTTAGTCGCTCTAAAGCCACTTTAATTTACGTTACATTTAATCATCTTATTTTTATGAAAGAGTTAAATTGAGCATGAGTGGTACATTAAACCGCACTACTTTCACAAATGTATGATTATCTTTCAAATATTATGCCGCTCGGTTCTGTACAAAGAATAATTACCTACTTTATTGAAACTACGTAGGCCTTACATGGGGTACCTTCAGGTTCGTCAGAGCACCAGGGACTCTCACGCCTCATACGTTTCCATTTTAAGCCTTTACGAATCCGATGCTAGGTCGGGAGAATAGGGGGGGGGGTGCCAGAGTGGTAACATTGTGCTGGGTAAGGTATTGTTTCACCAACAGGGATAGATGTGACGGGGCGTTGTCATGCAACAAAAACCAGTTGTTCTCTGCCCATTTTTCAGGTATTTTTCATCTAACTGCATTTCGTAGCCGTTTCAGGATCTCTTTGTACAGTTCTTTGTTAACTGTTTTCCTTTCAGGAATAAATTCATAGTGAATCAAATGTTGATAATAATAATAAAAAAACTCTAACATCACTTTTTACCGCGGCTTCTGTGCAAGAAAAAAATTTTCTTTTCTTGGTGATGTTCCTGATTTTACTTCAGCAGACTGACGTTTCATCTGAGGGTTGTTAAGGTAGCACCGTGTTTTTTACCACCGGATTTTTAACTGTTTCCTTGACTGAAAATGACATTGAAGAGACATAGTTTTGCTGATTCGCAACTGTATTTGTGCTCTTTTAAAGCGATAATAAACTTGAATTTTGTTTTTTAATTCTCAATTTTTGTAAATAAAACTGTTCTCTACATATTTGGAATGAGATACTAAAAACATTGCCCACTTTGTGTAATTTCAACACATACCGTTTAAACGTTAGAGACTATCACTTTTTCCACGCTTTACTAACGAATCTCAACATTAGGACAAGTTAGGTGTTATTTAAATTAAAAGGTAATGTTTACAAGACTTTTGCTTTCAATAAATTCTGAATCTGATAAGAGATAAGACGGTTGTTATCTGAAGTTCTTATGAATCTACTGCCGTTTGTAGGTTCGTTGAAGTTTCACAGTTTTACAATCATGTAAAGTTGTAATACGCCACTGAACTGAATGTAATATTGTTTGTGCATAATATAAACGATTTTCAATAATTGTGTTTTGGATTAATCCCGCTTTAACGGAGCTGTGGATCGGATCGAGTGGCGTTTTGTAAGAAACTAGTTTTAAAGTTTTGTTTACTGTTTTGTTCCACGTGGCGAATGAAGGTAAACTAATAATTAGTGCAGTTTATTTTAATAACTCATTGGAAAGTTCTTTCAAATAGCAGTAACTTGAACCTTGTAAATCTATTTATTTATGGGGTGGAGATGGCAATTATAAATCTTCTGTTGCCTGCAGTTCAGAATTTTAATAGAAATATATCAATTAACTTTTACAGATCTGCTTATATAACCTAACTTTATAAACATATAAACTTTCCTATTAAATCCCCACAAAAAAACCGATTCAGAACTAAACCGACAAAAATTTGAGAATAAGCCTAATTTCTCAAAAACGGTTATTCAGATTTTTCTAAAATTTTCTTCATGTGTAGAAGTATATAAAATCACAAATAATTAAAATTAGTGAACCAATTTTGAAATTTAAAAAATAACATTTCCACAGTAAAACCAAAAACAAAAAACTGACGGGGTAAATATTTATTTTTTCGACTTACTCCCTTAGCACAGGAACAGTTATAGCAGCCATCATCATCCTTGATTAAGATTCGTGATGATAACACCTTGAAATGAGCTCCGATCCTATCCTTTAGACCACTTTTAGAGGGGTCTTTGTGTGTGTGTGTGTGTGTGTGTGTGTGTGTGTGTGTGTGTGTGTGTGTGTGTTTGTACGTACTATGTTAGCACGCTTATATTCACAAATTTACTCCTTTTTGGTGTCAAACTTGGCACAAAAATCGATTTTAGTAGCAAAATTCATTAAGCAGTGTTAAAATGGCGGCAATAATTATTATTACATAATAATAAGAATTATTGTATATGTATTAAAAGAAGTAAAACAAAATTGATTAAGATCTTTAACTTGCGATGACAACATACACCATACGAGATCACCACCTTCACTTTCCTTTCGAAGAAAAACACATTTTCTGATTTATACTCACATCAAAAATCCCACAAATCCTACAACTTTGTACGAAGCTAATGTGTTAACCACTACTCTACCAGCACTGGCATTTTCGTGTTCTTTTTTTAAAGTAAAAACTATGTATATTTATGAAATTAAGGCTAACAAAAACGCACTTTCGATAACTTACAGATTATTACTTTAAGGCCTGTGCTGTCGTTCTTGTAGCCTTTGGAAATAATAAGGAAGAATGCTGAATAGAATCAGGATCAGAGGACCGGTATGACTGTAGAGCGAACACAGGTTAGTGGCACAAGCTAATGCCACGAAATTGATATTAAAATCTCTTTATAGTGAGATCTGTCCTCTATTATCCCCCGAATCTTGTGAACCTACATATATACATCCATGTTAGTATAAATGTATAAAAAAAAACTTAAGAACATTTAAGAGAATTTATTGTTTTAAAAAAGACTATTGAAATATTTAGTGTAAAAAATATTTAAGTTAAGTTTGCTGTTTGTGTTTTAAAATTTAGGAATATGTTATTGCAAGTATTTAATACGTACGCACATGTTTTAAAATAAATTATAATTAAAATCTCCCATACATTTAAAAAAATATAAAGCATTTCTTAAATGAAGCCTAAAAAAAGATTTTGCACAAAATTCATATTTTATTTAAATTTTCTTATTGCTAGTTATATTGGAAGTTGGCCAATTGCTAAATTATACATTTCTTTAATCATGAACTGAATTTGTTTACTATAAACCAAAAGGAAGTTAAATGAAATAATTATTTACATAGATTTTAAAGAGAATTTTAAATTTTGAAATTGCTCCTAAGGGTTAGTTCAGCCTAAAATTGACATGTAAACACCATCCAAGTTTTATTTTTGATTAACCAGCCTCAAGGCTTCAAGCTTGAAGAAGTATAAAATCGATTTTTAAGAGTTTAATTCCAAGCACAGAAATGACTAATACGTTTTTCACTTGTCATTGATTAGATTGTGAATTTACTCTGAGCACTGAGTTTTTTTAATGTTTTGCACTTTCTATAAACAAAGACGTTTCTGGAACTTCAAAAGCCTAGGTTTAAGTGGTTTGTTCTTGTGTAATGGAAGACCCGATTATTGCACTGTGATTCTCTGTATCTAGCCTAGACTGTTGCAGATATACTGTAGAACCAGTGATTCTGCGCACTGGAAACATTGTACTTGAAACATGATATTCTAAATCACACAGTACAATAGGTTTTTACGGCTAGTGCACATCTCATTTCACTGTTCTCATCTAGGTTGTTCTCTCATCGCAATGTATGCACTAGGGATGGGAAGTGATCTACAAACCTGTGATCAGTCACTGATATTTAAATATCACAATAGCAGGTCTTAAGTGTTATTTCACTGGCTGATTAGTGGCACTCATCTACCGGCAACAAGGAAAACTAAATAATGTTACAGTTAGTGTGATTGTGATTTCACTCATTCAATCACATTTCACAGTCATATTTTGAGTTGTGCAGTGGTGTTACTAGTCGTTATCACGTGATTTCACTATCTGATTCGTGGCACTAATCTATCGGCAGCAAGGAAAACTAAATAATGTTATTGTTACAGTGATTTTGATTTGATTAATTCAGTCATGTTTCATAATCATATGACCAAAAGATCAAACAACCAAAAGTTCATTCGACCAAATTATACTTAAATATTTTGGTTGAATGAACTTTTGGTCATATGAACCATGTTTTTAACAGAGTGGTTCATATGACCAAAAAATCAAACAACCAAAGGTTCATTCGACCAAAAATGTGTAATAACTTAGAGATTTATTAACATCTTCGTATTTCCTTCGAAGGAGGATATTTTGTAAAACACTATTTTTTTTTTTTGTTATTGCATATAGATTAGTGTCATTACTGGTATTTAAATTAATAATGCACGCCATTACACTACATACCCAGACCAGACATTACTATATTGTTTTAGCGTTTAGGCCTACAGTTGAATGTACTATCAATATTTTATACAACCACTTTTTTTATTATTGCATATAGGTACCAATATATAATAAACGTATAAAACGTCACTTGTTATAGAATTAATACTTGAATACTAAATAATTAATTTGGACTGGGTAAGTAGTATGATGGCGTTTAAAATAATTTAAACATTTATTATTCACACGTACCAATATATAATAAACGTATAAAACGTCACTGTTATACAATTAACACTGGAATACTAAATAATTATGTTGGGCTGGGTAAGTAGTATGATGGCGTTTAAAACAATGTTAAAATTTGTATTCACACCTACAAATATATATATAATGAATGCATAAAACGTCACTGTTATAGAATTAACACTTGAATGCTAAATAATTAAGTTGGACTGGGTAAGTAGTATAATGGTGTTCAAAATAATAATAAAAACATAAAACGTAATAATAATAATAATAATAACATGGTTCATTCGACCAAAATATTAAATATAATTTGGTTGAATGAAAGTTTGGTTGTTTGATCTTTTGGTCATATGATCTCTCCTCTTAAAAACACGGTTCATATGACCAAAAGTTCATTGGGCCAAAATATTAGTATAAAATTTGGTTGAATGAACTTTTGGTTGTTTGATATTTCGGTCATATGACCCCATCGCTCACAATCACATTTTGAGTAATGCTACAATTCGTGATCACGTGATCACAGCTTACACTCTACTGACTGCATTTTTTAAAAATATTTTCTATGCGTGATTGATCGCCTGACTTGTTGTTTTGACATTATTTCTTTAGTTTCTGTTAACATATATTTTATCCAGGCTACTAATTACTTATTATAGTTATAGTAGTCCTGATTTTATTTGTAAAAGTGAGTGATAGACCTAATACATGGAGTGAAGACAGGAGAAATAAAGGTATGCTGTGGAATATTAATCTCCCCTTAAACAATGAAATATTTAAAAAATGCTGCTTTTAAATCAAATTTAAAAAATGTTCTTTAAGGTAAACACTGTTGATGTTTAACTCATTGTGTGTAATGTTATATTTCTGTATTTTGAAATACGTTTATTCTTTGACTAAATATCATTTGATTTAAAAGCTTCAATTGGGGTTATTTTTTTAATTTATAGTCTAAGTATTTATTCAAGCAAAAATCATTGGACGATTTAAATTAAATTAAATTTTAGGTTGCGCATGTAAAGTGTGATTCATTTAGTCATATTTCACTCCTATAGTTAGTAGCTACAACCTACAGCTACGGCAGCGTTAAGGCTTTAGCCGTCAATCACAATCACAGTAAATCGCAGCATTTCCGTAGTAGTAATCACTGTGAAAGTAAAATCACTGCTAGTCACATCACTAATATGTACACAAGCTGTTCTAACACGTGAATGAGACAGCCTCTAGAACAATCGGCTGTAGGTCAGGTAGTGGGGAGTGTTCTGTTCATAGGGCAAGGCAGATGTATGAATGTTTGCAGTTTGGAGTTTGAAGGGGCGCTACAACTGCTTATTAAAAGTTTTTTAATATCAATTTCAATATATTATCTTTTAATTTGCTTACAGTTCTGCGTTGATAAAGGCTTATAAAATTTGTAGTTTGCACCTTAAAGTTGTGTAAAGTTGTCAGTTTTACAAAAGGTTTAAAAAACTAGGCATATAAAGAAATCAAATGCTTGTTTTCCTTAATATAGAGTACATTTTCACACCTATTTTATATCAGTTCTAAGTCTCAAAACAATTTAACACTGTTTAACAGTTTTTGAAGGCATTATTTCAAAAATTTTCTTCCTCCAGGGAGTTGAATCATCCACCCAACCGCCCCCACCCACAAAAATACATTAACCCGTCAGTGGACATCACGCACAAAATTTGTTTTAAAGCTTTAGTAAGCTTTTAGAATACAACAATTTGTTCGGCTATTCCTATCCTATAATACTATGTAGATTGTACATTCAGCTGTTTCAAAGCTAACAATGGTCAATAAAATGTCTTGTGATAAAATGAAATTCTCTGTAGTTTTACGAGAAACACGAAATCCCCCGAGGGTTATCTTGGAGCCAAGCTTTGTTCCCGGAAAAAATATTCCTTTTACCTTAGACATCTCAAAGTGTGGGCTAAGTTCGAAGACAAAGTATCTTCTTATATAACTCCTACAAAAAAATAAAAGCAAGAGCCTATGTAAGAATAACTAAAGCTTCTTGTTTAGTCTGTAACACTTCCAAACCATGGAAAAGTAAGTGGTGCAAAAACGTGAAACAAATTTTCTCACGTTGAATCATTCCCTCAAAAATCCAGTTAATTATACTAAATGGAAATAAAAGAAAACTACGGGTGGAAAGTAAATAAAAAAACAAAATATGCTAGCGTTTTTTGTTTTTCCTAATTTTTCCCGGAATTTCTTTCATTTCAAATGTTTTTCTGATACACGAGTCCTATAAAATATACAAATCTGTCCAGGATTTGAACAAAATCATTGATCTCAATAGCTCATTTTTTTGGATTTTTTAGAGAAATAGCTACCTATAAGTTTTGTTTAGATAGCTATTCGAGCAAAAAGTACGGATCTGCTTGGTTTTTAAAATAATGTAGGAAAAAATCGCTTTTCGCTTTTTTACATTTTGTACTCTTATACTATTACTTCTGAAGTGGAATTTAATGTTAAGTGCCTGGGTTTACAATACGAGTGTTATAATATCTACGTTTAGTAACGCGGGTTGGAAGTGTATCTAGGATTTCTGTGTTTTTAGAATAAGATCACGTTCAGGCCTGGACACAGGACGTGCAACTTGGCGGCAGTACTTGGCGTCTCGGCACTTCTGTACATAATCTACAAACTGCAACTCTGCAAGACACTGGTGAGTACCTTTTGTTATCTAATACCGCAGTTACACATGTAAGATCACGTTAAGGCCTGGACACAGGACGTGCAACTTGGCGGCAGTACTTGGCGTCTCGGCACTTCTGTACATAATCTACAAACTGCAACTCTGCAAGACACTGGTGAGTACCTTTTGTTATCTAATACCGCAGTTACACATGTAAGGTCACGTTAAGGCCTGGACACAGGACGTGCAACTTGGCGGCAGTACTTGGCGTCTCGGCACTTCTGTACATAATCTACAAACTGCAACTCTGCAAGACACTGGTGAGTACCTTTTGTTATCTAATACCGCAGTTACACATGTAAGATCACGTTCAGGCCTGGACACAGGACGTGCAACTTGGCGGCAGTACTTGGCGTCTCGGCACTTCTGTACATAATATACAAACTGCAACTCTGCAAGACACTGGTGAGTACCTTTTGTTATCTAATACCGCAGTTACACATGTAAGATCACGTTCAGGCCTGGACACAGGACGTGCAACTTGGCGGCAGTACTTGGCGTCTCGGCACTTCTGTACATAATATACAAACTGCAACTCTGCAAGACACTGGTGAGTACCTTTTGTTATCTAATACCGCAGTTACACATGTAAGGTCACGTTAAGGCCTGGACACAGGACGTGCAACTTGGCGGCAGTACTTGGCGTCTCGGCACTTCTGTACATAATATACAAACTGCAACTCTGCAAGACACTGGTGAGTACCTTTTGTTATCTAATACCGCAGTTACACATTCACGCTAATTAAAAGGCGAAATTAATCAGAAGACGAGACGTGAGCCAAGTATAGGGTTTCAATTTGTCCGAGTTTTCCCCGGACAGTCTGAGATATCATTCGGCCTGTCTTTTAAAAATTCCACTGGTTTGAAGTATTTGAAGAACTTGTGTCAACCAAGTGATCCAAAATTTGATATTGCTTGGGAGTATAAACAGATACAACTACCTTAATCGAAAAGTGGCAAGAACTTTTCAAATGGACAGAGTTTTGTTTGTGTATACCTGCAACTTCTGCAGCAATGGAGAGGATTTTGCAATCATGAATAATATCTGGTCAACAGACAGAGTTAGTTTAAATGTCACTACTGTTGGAAGCTTACTGAATATTAAGTTGAATACCAAACTTTCTTGTTTAAGTTCTATGACCTAATTAGAAACAACAATACATTTTTACAGAAATATTAGTGAAAGTATTTTTCACATCTGTATTAGTAAAAAATATAAATGTTCCAGTCCAACTCAGTGGAAGTTAATAATGATACACAATCTGTAGATTGGGCCTTTATATTTTCATTTTTTCTAATAAGTTTTGAAAGTCAGTTTAATTATCAGTGTTTTGTGACCCTAAAAAATGTATTTAGGTTAAATAAAGTAGTATTTACTACAAATCACTATGCTCGTGGACAAAACAGCAAACACAATAACCAAGGACAAGAAGCAATGGTTCCAAGGCAAAGTCAAATCCAAGCGAACGATCCAAATCTCTGACGAAGAAAGAAAAGCAAGATCACAACTAATGAAGCAATACTGGGCTACGAGGAACGCATATAACATTTAAAAGTGATTGATTTAGTGTACCACAAAGTTGGGTGAAACAAATAAAGAGAGAAAGTAGTATTTTTTAAAAATTATAAATAGATATTTGTATTTCGCTTTTCACCAGAAATTTTGGGAATATAACGTCTTTTTTGTTTTACTTTCTGACTTCTTTTATGAACTGTATTCCAGATCCATTCTAGTAATTAAATTTAATCCGAGAATGTTTGTGAAATGTTTGTACTAAGTGTATTAAATGACAATAAAAATCAACAACTTGGCCTAAAATTAAAATTTCAAGGCACATTTTGTACCGCAGGGCATGCTTACAGATGGTACCAGGCAGACAATCCTGTACGACAGGAACATACCTTTAACCTTCATTAGCGCAACGCCTCACTCTGGCGCAGATTTACTGCGCACCCTCTTGGATGCGCATCCCGATATCAGGTACGAATAGTCTTTATACTTCAGAATTTTTAACTTTAAAAATAATACAGGCCTTGTATTGCATTTATAGTTAATTTTGTGTCGTTAATGATATTAACCGTATACCTAACGACAGCATATTTTGTAATGATTTTCTAAATTAAATTGTAAAAACAATTTCACGCTTTCAACAACTAGCGATTTTTCTAAAATCATTGTCTCTATAAATAATGTTTTTGGTTTTAAAAAAAATAATTAGGTTTTGAAATATTGTCAAGTTTTTAGTAGGCCTAAACACAGTAAATTTTTATTTCAGATTTTTGTTTATTTGTTACAACTTAGACGGTACATATGAAGTATCTACAGACTCGGTAGATATATTTGACTCGAGTAGTACATTGTATGGCACGAATGTTTTCAATGTTTACGTAATGTTTGTGCAATGTTCACAGATGTGGCGAAGCCGTTAGTATGCCCGGAGAACTAATCGACTCAGTCAAATTCTGGCATTCGCTACCAATCGAAACCAATCGTTTGGAGTTGGCTGGATTAGGAAATTATGTAATTATTCCCTTAGAATTAATCTATTTAAAAATTTTTAAACTCAGTTTGATATTGTTCGAACTTATTAAAATTGTACTTAGACGATAAAAAAATTGAAACACTCCAAAACGTATTTAACTCTAAGTATTTGAAATGCTCTGAAAATAAAATTAATTTCCATTTTTGTAGAGCATGTGTTTGTGTCACTGTCTCCAGGTGCTGTCCGCCGCTGTGGCTGCATTCTTACTAGAAGTGTTTGCACTGCAAGGCGCAGCTGCCCCAAGGTTGTGTTACGAGGACCCGCTGATGCTGTTATCAGGTGATTACGTGAGGACATTATTTCCTCAGGCCAAGTTTCTGTTTTTGGTTCGGGACGGCCGAGCAATCGTTTATTCAAACCTCTCTCAAACGGTAAGCTATTGCAGCACTAACAAATTACAAACATTCACCAGTGTGACCGTATCATGTAGACCAAGGGTTCTCAATGGAGTCCAGGTGGCCCCTTGGGGACTATTGACGTTCGAAGAGAGTCGGTTAAATTCGGGGGTCTATTGGGGGGTCGATGAAATAAATTCCATTTTTAACCCTATATCAGAAAGTGGTGATTTCCGATTAATATTAACAAATATTTCCCCGAGACATCAACAGCAACCATCTCATTACAATTGTATGCACTTATGTGCTTTCTATGATTTGTGGGATTTGTATTTTATTTAAATTTCTGTTTATATAAACATAATTCTATCTTTATTGTGTATCTAGTAATACAAAATACACATTATTTAAAAAAAAATTGTATTACTGAATTAGTCCTAATAAAAACTTCACTTGCGGTGATATTGGTCCAACACATTGTAAAAATATGAGGGGGCTCTACGGAATAAAAAAAATATTTAGGGGGTAGAAGCAAAAAAAAGGTTGAGAATCCCTGGACCCATGTTGCTAGATGGTACTGAAGAAGACATCTTATCGCCGTCATTATTGTTTATATATAGGTTGAAACAATAAAATCTTGCTGACCGAGCGAAGTGAGGTCTCTGTTTCAAATTGACCGTTCGACATTTAGTTTGTGTGTTTGTTTATTTATTTATCACGCAGTTTTATCCAAACGCATAGACCAATTGTTTCCAAATTTGGTACGGAGGTACCTTGCATAAAGCCCAAAAGACGTATGTGTAAAATGTTTCCCCATTCACTTCCGTTTCAAGATGGTAATTTAATGATGAAGCATATAAGCAGTTTTTCAAAAACAATGACCGCTTGTTTTGAAATTTGGTACAAAGATAATTTGCATAACGTACTATGTATTTGTAGGATTTTTTCGCATTCACTTCCGTTTCAAGATGGTGGGCTCTGATTTGCAATTTTGACCAAACTCATTACCCAATTATTTTGAAAATTAGTACGAAGATATCTTGCATAAAACCAAAATGACGTATGAGAAACATTTTTTCATATTTACTTCCGTTTCAAGATGGCGGCGTCTGATTTTAAGATGACGAGTGTACGTAGTTTTGGACAAACACACAGAGTGAGTGTTTTGAAATTTAGTACGAAGTTACCTTGTATAAAGCCCGTGTGAAACGTTTGCCCATCCACTTCCGTTTCAAGATGGCAGGCTCTGATTTAACATTGAAAGCATAGTTGCTGGTTATTTCCTGTAATACTGGCAGAACGGCAAGACCTATCATAATTTTGACCGCTTCATAGCAAAAACAATAATTCCTATAAAGGTGGTTCAGTAACATTGACGAAAAAGGTTTCGAGCGCTGTCATGGAAGCTCTGTATAGTAAGAATATCCCGCGGAATTTACTTTTCTTTGAACTACTGATATAATTGATCTGAACAGTTGGACAGACTGAAACAGACACCTGCAGTTGTTCGATGACTGTCGGTGGGAGGCAAACACCTTCAATAAACTACCTTGCCTCAAAACTTTTACATTTGGAATGGCTTTGAGATACCTTTAACGTTGCATGTTAGAATGTGTTGGACACAACGCCGTCCGATTTCTTTTCAGATACTTCGTAAGTTGTTTCATGTGTGTAAAGAATTTTATCGTAATCAGAATTTTACAAGAAAAAATATTTTTTCACAGTCGAACAATTTATTTTACTAATGGGTCTGTATGCTCTTTCGCAGTTAATGGAAAAAAGAAACGAATAATAAAACACAATGTACAGCAAGAAGTTGGACAGTGTTATAGCACCACTTTGTAAACAATGTTCGAAGTGACCTGTGAAATTTGTGGGTGGCAATCATAAATGTCCTTGTTGGTACATGAACGAAAGGAAGAGGTTTGGACTTTTTATGAAATCGCTGTCCTTAATTGAACGTAAAAAGAGTGATTTCTGTAATCAAACAATTCAAATAGTACCATTTTCTGATATATTTACTATAATACACTAATCTTTAATTTACTGTATTTTAAGACTGAGCTGCCACTGTGGCCTAGTTGATAGCGTACTAGGCTTTCACCCCGAGGACCCGGGTTCGATTCCCGGCCAGGGCGTGGCATTTTCGTACACTATAAATCATCCCATCGTCTGCATTAGTCCAAGTGTGCACAATAGTCGGACGTTAAAACAAAAAAAAAAAAAAATTAAGATTACTGTACATATCTGCCTAAGTAAAATCTTATTTCTTGTCAGTATGAACATCTGCTAAAGTACACGTTAAAGTTATACTTAATACTTATACGACGTATTAATAAAGTAATGGTCATTCACTATATTTAGGTTACTTAATACAATAGGTCTTACTTTGTTCTACTTTCGTATTTAGAACTACATAACCTATAATATTATTAACTGAATTATATCATTGTATCTTACTGAAATATTTACAAATGAAACCTATTATAACCAGATTTTACATACCTAAATTTGCTGTTTATTAAAAGTGTTTTTATTTAATAAATTTACATATTAGAACTGGCCTAGATTGTCTTATCGATTCTACTTTCAAAACTGATTCGGTCAATAATTATTTAAGTTTTGGATGTAGTAATAATATAAATATTATTCTAAACAATGTTTTTTTTATCAATCAGCTGTTTTGGTAAACACAAAATTATTTGTCACCTATGGCTGGATTGCACTGTCACCGGGATACTTCGTACAGCTCTTGGATTTTTTTAAAGACCTTTTTATCGGTTTTATCTTGGTTTTATTTTATTGTAAAGCCTTAAAATTGAAAAGTATGAGACGTGATAGTTTTCTTATATTTTGACGAAACTGTAGCTACCCTATATATGTAGTTTCAATCAAGCAGGTCATTATTTTTGGTATAAAACCGATTGAAATGCTTAGAGTAATAATATATAAAAAATTACAAATATATTTTTATGTGATTCATATGGTAGATGTCCATTGTTATCCTCTTTATTGTTCAGCAATAACAACTGTTCCAACATCTAATAAGGGAGCGACTATCTCTCCCGAGGAAGAGATCGAGGCCACCGAGTACGCTATCCGCCTCGGTGGCCTAGTGGATAGCGTACTAGGCTTTCACCCCGAGGACCCGGGTTCGATTCCCGGCCAGGGCTTGGCATTTTCATTCGCTATAAATCATCCGATCGTCTGCATTAGCCCAAGTGTGCACAATAGTCGGACGTTAAACACCAAAAAAAAAAAAAAAGAAAGAGATCTACGGAACGCGAGTTTGCTTCTAAGCTCCTAATTAATGTTCAGACTCAAAATCAGCTTGTCAAGTAAAAGAATAGGTATAATTTTTATTACAATTAGTTTTGTTTTTACTAACAAAAAGTTTGTTTATTTAATTTATATTTACATTGTATGATACATTGATATACAGGAGAATATCCTTATCGCTTTACAGTGTCGTAACGATCACTCACGTGACCTCCTTGATGTTTCCTCACTGCTAATTACGCTACTTATTTCCCTACCTCAGTTTTCGGTCCTGGTATTATCTTTTAAATAACTCACTTTGCTCGCAACTTCAATAACAAAGTTTACTTTCCATCGCTATCTTATAATTACTGGCAAATTCAATATAATATCCGCCGTCAGATCCTCTCTCTATACCGCATTTCTGGGCAAAATAACGAACTGGCTATTGTTGACTTTATATTCATTAAAAAGTTTTCCATTACATGTAAAACATAATAACAAAGTTTTCCGCAATACGTATGTAGATCATAGGCGTCCATTAACGTCCATCTTGGTCCACGATCCTGATACGGTGTGTTTTATCGACTGTCCCCAAATTTTCGTTGAACTTTCTCGTGGAAAATGAGCAATTGAAGTAGACATGATGGTAAGGCTCAAACACGAAACTTTGAAATGAGCGTCAGTTCTGATATGTAAAACACTTTCTGGCGGGTTGTTAAATGTGTGTGTGTGTGTGTGTGTGTGTGTGTGTGTGTGTGTGTGTGTGTGTGTGTGTGTGTGTGTGTGTGTGTGTGTGTGTGTGTGTGTGTGTGTAATTCCACTGAAAATATGAAAATGAATTTGCTAGCAATTATGTGAGTTATATTGTTATGTTTTGGAAATTCGCTTCCATCACGTCTGTGATTTTTCCTATTTTCTAGATTGTTCCATTTTAGCAATTCTATTTTCTCAATCTATTCCATTATCAGATCTTCTTTAAACTTTCATATGTCTTCATTAATATTTTTTTTACAAATATTCTTCTTTAATGTTCAGTAATTTCTCCATAAAATTCAATTAATAATAGAAAAATCAAAAAATTTAAAACAAAAGTTTTTAAAGTTCATTTTCTTCTGATTTTATCACTGTACATTTACCAAGTAAATTACCACGACAACGTTTTTCTTACTTTCAGTTGACAGCCAGCAATGACGTGGTGGCTTACCGTAACGCACTGAACGAGTGGAATAAAACTGTTTCCGAAATGTACAGTCAATGCCAAAAGATAGGTGAAGACCACTGCTTGCTAGTCCACTACGAACAGTTGGTGTTGCACTCTGAATATTGGACTAGACAGATACTGACTTTCTTGAAAGTAACTTGGGATGAAAGTATGTTGCATGAACTTTTATCAACGTAAGTAGATACAATCTTTCAATAAAGTTTTAAAGAACATTTGTTTACATTCCGTTATCAGTATGGATTATACCTAATTGTGATTCCTTTAAGGCGAGTTAATCTATATGCTCCAATTGTTAAGATTTCTGATCTGTAACTACTAGTTGTCCATGTCATCTGGATTTTGTTTTTCAACAAATATTCAAAATCGAAGTTTTATACGATGAAAATAATTTCTATCTGTGATCAATTGATGAATGGACATATTTTGTAACAGTAAGAAAACAAAATTATGAATTATTTTAATATTTTTTCATATTTTTAGATCAGATGTTTGGAATCCTTTTAACGTCGAAGCACTGACTGCGTGGGTTGGCAATATACCTGAGAAGCTGGTGCAGGAAATGGACACAATATTACCGATGTTGGCAACACTGGGTTATGATCCGCGAGCGAACCCACCTTACTACGGCGTGCCTGACGCACTGTTACACGATGTCAACATTCCATAAACAGAATTTGGTTCTTGTTATGACCATGTTTTTGTACAGGCCTCTCCATTATAATAAATTATCTTTCTTACTTTGTGAAAGTATTATGATGATGTCTCACATTGAGAAAGCATATTGTATATAAAATTATATAGCAACATGCACTAAGCTTCTCGCAAAGCTATAACCATGTGGATATTATCCCTAAGAATTTCGAATCAATTCCGAAAGTTAAACAAAAAAAAATAGGCCTGAATAGACCTATAATTCTATTATTTCCTGTTATTTTGATTTAAATTATTGAAACGGAATTTTTCTGGGAATGGGGGAGATAACGACTACTATGTACATTTACATTTTGGCCATTTTTTAGTGAAAATTTATTGATTTATTTCTTCAGAATATTTTAAAGAAACCCTCGAGAATGTTAATATTTTTTTTAATTTTTAGCTCAATTTTGTCATTTTAGGCCACGAAACTTAAAGATAAAGAATTTTAAAGATAAAGAAATTTATATTTTGAAACGACTACAATATCTTTCTCTATAGACTAGTGAAAAAGTAAGAACTAAATTTTAATGACCTCTCACAATTGGTGAGACACATCGTTTAACTGATCCTTACCTCTGTTACCTTTCCTTTCCTTTATCTGATTTCCACTGTCTGATTTCTCAATGTTAATCAGCACATTGGTCATTATTAGAAGACAGTCAGTTTGTTTTGTTTCTGTATTATCGTCTACAATTCAGCTGAATTAATTTAAATCGTTTCTGCATTTTTAACAAATTTGTTTTTGTTAACGAGTTTTATGGAGAAGAATAGTGTAATAAAATGTCTGAAAAATACAAAAGAAACGATCCCGATATTACGTTCAAACTACCAACATTAATTTACAAATACAAATAGCTTTATTGTATCGGGCGTGCAAAAGTGCACATATCCATGAAAATTAGTGTTTCGCCTGTCGTATTGTGCAAAAGTAAAACAATAGTGCTACTATATTTCATACATTTTATGTTTTAGGGTCCATTGACTCGTGTCTGTCTGTCTGTCGGTAACGCACCTCTTACTCTAATCGATGTGATCAATCACTGTAAAATTTGTCGAAAATCTTTGGCGGTGTTGTAGTGACCCGAACCTAAAGGAAATATAGAGGTTGACGAAAAAAGTATTTAGGTGTAGGGTAAAATCTAAAGAGCCGAAATAGTTTTTACTCTTTGTGTGTGCTATCACTTGAACTTCCAGTGAAACTGTTAGCGAAAATATAGGAATAGTTTTCGCACATAAAGAGTTTATTTAGTTCTCAAAAGTTCACGTTTTCAAACTTGTAACTACTTTCAACTAGTTAGGTAACAATAAACTCAAAACATTTTAAACTTAGTTTAGATTAATACAAAAAAACGTTTTTTTTGAATAGTTTACTTTCAACTAGTTAGGTAAAAATAAACTCAAAACATTTTTAAACTTAGTTTAGATTAATACAAAAAAACGTTTTTTTTAGAATTTTTCGCTATAATTATGGAGCTAAACAAAAGCGTCTTTAAAA
This sequence comes from Callitettix versicolor, assembly GCA_022606455.1. NCBI lineage: Eukaryota > Metazoa > Arthropoda > Insecta > Hemiptera > Cercopidae > Callitettix > Callitettix versicolor. Next base: position 90,960,508 of record CM040186.1, read on the forward strand.
AAAATTAACATCTTTTTTGTTTATTATTACATAAACTACAACTATGTTTATTGGTTAACTAGAAGTTTATTATCTAGTAAATAATTATAACAGTTTATAAGGTTATTGTCCACTGTCAATAACTCGGATCACAGCACCACGTCTAGAGTGCAACAGTATAAACCCTAAACCAACTAAACAGGCTTCAGTCTCACTAGCTCTGCGTTGTTAAGCAGCTGAAGTACTTCAAAATATTAATGTTGATGGAGTCGAAACTCATGTTTCTGGCTTGTTTTTGTACTTCGACTTCTACTGGTACAATCTTCAAATGCCTGCGTACCAAATAGTATCATTACTGACATACTAAGGAGCTTTCACTATAACCCTTAGTACTTTATTTTGAAAATTATGAATAATTTTAATGTTAGACTTATTGGTACAGTCCAAAATCTGTATACCATACAACCATACTATTTTAGCACTTGCTTTTATAACAGCAGTTTGTTATGTATTGACAATTCTGATCACCCAATCGCCCAATGTATTTTCTTCAGTTGGATGCCAAGTTGTTCGTGTTTTTTCTTAACGTGTTCCTTTCAACATAGCTTGGCGTCAAGGGTCATACCAACTTGCACTATTAGCAAGCGGTTTTATTTGTCGATTAATATAGACTGACTTATAATAATATTTTCTATCTGTAAAATTTACATGTAAAGACTTGGTTTCGTTAAGTTTTAGTCTAAGAAGTGATATGGTCAGCCGTTACCATCAACTGGAGTTTTTTTAAGTCACTTAAGCTTTTTCAGTGTGAATAAAAGTAAATAGAATACGATTGGAAACTCATATTTACGTTTGATCACTTTATATTTCTTAAAAGGAGCGCTTAAATCGCCGCTACAAGCAGTACAATCTGCATCGCGGTACTGTAGATGATACGAATCAGCTGATCCATTCTTGTTAATAGATTTAAACGCTCAATACATGCTTTAAAAGCGGGCATACTGTTTTGAATTCAGTTTGTATCCCTGCTTTCATCACATGTCGTATTTGTTTATGCGTATTGTATATTTAACTGCATCCATTTTTTGCATTGTGTGTAAAACAGATATCATTCTTATTTATGTTATTTCAAAAAATTTTAAACTACTTATGCAACAGAAAGTTGAACTAATAGGCCACGTTTAACTAAAGTTATTCAGAACCTAAACATATTCTGTAATGGCGTGGAATCAGTGTTGTGAGAATTTTTATACAGGATGTTTAGAAATCCTTTCCATGTTTTATCGCAATTACACATTATTCTGATGCAGCAATTTATTAGTGAATTTTGCCCCGCAGGGGGATACAGACTAGCAGCACCTATTGAGAGGATTTAGACGTCCCTCGCCGTACCCGAGTCTAACACACACTTACACTTACAACACTACACTTACGACTATAACACTTTACACTCACACTTACATTTAGGGAGGCAATAATAGCCTCAATGTGATCTTCACCATAAAAAAAATATTAGTGAATTTCTATTAGAAAATGAGTTATTGGAGCGAACATAATGATTCAAAAATTGGAACACAAAATAAACGGATCCCTTAAAGACCTCTTTAAGGGCCTTTCAAAAATTGTATACAGACATACATGTGATACAGGTGTATGTGTTCACTAGACTCTCGCGTTCGCAATTTTGGTCCGATTTGATTTAAATTTTGGTCCGAAAATATATTTTGCCACTTGCTTGGGTGATTCGTTAAACTGTTTTATCTCCAAAATATGATTTCATTGTCGTAATAATGAATACATTTGCATTAGAGTATATTTTAAAATTCCGTTATAATTACGAAAAGAACCTGACGGCCGGTGATCTGATTTGATTCAAACGTGGTACAAAAATCGATTTTGCCAATTGCTTGGGTAATTCGGTTAACATTTTTATCTTTAAAATTTGATTTCGTTATCGTAATAATTAACCACGTTGATTAAAACTTGGTACAAAAATCGATTGGGTAATTGATTGAGGTTTTTCTGTCTTACACGTTTAAAAAAAACTGATATCATAATAAAGAAACAATTTGCATTAGACAATAATTTAGAAATTCCGTTAAAATTACGAAAACAACCTGACTGCCGGAAGATTTTTTCCTCACTTTGTGTATTTCCAATTAAAGGTGATTTGAATTAATGTAGTACAAACATGTATTTTTGTAATTGTTTGGGGGAATCGTTAGCCAGCGAAATCCGTTCAACCGTTTCAAAATGGCTGTCGCTCCAAAAATCTTAACACATTATCTTACATTTTTTAAAATGTGGTACTGTATATTCTTCTATTATGTGTATGTTTAAGTAATATACACGCAGGGAGTGCAGATTAGCTGCACCTATTGAGAGGATTTAGACATCCCTCGCGGTACCCGAGTCTAACACTCACTTACACTAATATAACACTACACTTAAAACTTTAACACTTTACACTCACACATTTAGGGGGGCGATAACAGCCTCAATGGGCTTATATATATATATATATATATATATATATATATATATATATATATATATATGTGTGTGTGTGTGTGTGTATACATATATATTTATATATATTATATTTATTTATATTATATATGCCTTTAGATCTTAGCAACTATTAAATTTATAGTAAATTTCAAAAAGTGTATTCTAACTACTTTCTCCTGCGTAATAAAATGGTGTAATTGAATTTTTAGATTTTCGTTATGGAAATTGCTAATTTTACACTGTTTTAGTATAAAAGACTTTTTTTGTAAGTAGGTGTCTCAAAATCATTCCTTTCTTTTACGCCTGCGATACATAAGCGTTTATAGTAACTATACAGTACGCGAAGGACATTTTAATTTGGTATTTTTACAGTCATCAGTCATTTTTTTCATTGATCTAACACTTTTCGAAAACATTCGCTCACATTGTGAAAACCGCTACGTAACTGTAAATTAGTGTTTATTTCTAGAGACTACATTTCTGAACATATGTTTCAATAAACGCAAATGTAAAAATCTTAATAATGTTTGGCAATCTATGGCAGGTTTACCAACTTTGTTAACTTAAATCTCCTCAACGAAATTACCTAATAAAATTCTCGTGGAACAGGTAAAGAAAAAACAAACACAAATTATAATGTCTAGCCAGAACACAGTACTAAGCACACAGCACAAACGGTTCTCCTATAAGGTATTCAAAAGGCGATCGTATGTTGAAATATCAAATATACCAGCAGTAAGTCATTACATATAAAGTTTGCTGTTAATTTTTATTAACTTTTTGATATTTCAGTAGTCGTTTATAGTATAGTGTGTGTGTGTGTGTGAGAGAGAGAGAGAGAGAGAGAGAGAGAGAGAGTGACTCGCACGCGTGTGTGCAAGCGTGCGTGTAGTGTTTTAGCAGATAAAATAAAATTGGACAAGTTCGTTAACCAGTGAAACTCGTTTAACTGTTACATATTGGCGGTCAAATTTTTTAAAAATTCGTAACTTCTTGACCTACAAATATTTGAAAATCTGATTTAATCACCGTCTTTAAAGTTAAGGACTGCATACATTATCATTTTGTATTTTCAAAAATAATTGAAATTAACACAAAATTACAACGGTCAGGGTTCGTTTTCTTAATTTGATTGCAATTTTCTATTTTAAAATGATAATACTCGTATATGCATTTTATTGCTATTTATTTTGGCAAAATCGGAGTTTCAGAAAAAGGTAAAATAACAAATAACTTTTGTTATTTTTTGAAAAAACGCTACCACACATCATCAAGACAGCTGCGTTGCGTTAATGTTATTACAGTAGAGTCTCGATTAACCGTTATTCTTGGGACCGTTGGGATGATGGATGATATAATAGAAAAAGAACAGAAATAGTTCACTTTCCGCGGTCGATAAAAATACTATAATCTTTTTAAAGCACATAATGTTTCATTATTATTACTTTGGAAAATATATAAAACTCCTAAATTTTCTGTTTAACTCTAATTATGTATTATACAAATTTTAAACACATTGGTCTTTAATACAATACTTTTTGACAAGTATTCACGTAACAGAGTACTTACGTGACTTTACGTGATCGATTTATACGCTGAATGGGATTATCGTAAATAGTGTAAGTGTTTATCTTTCAATAAAAACATTCATGTAGTCATTCAAAATTCGTTGACACTATTTCAAGTGTTTCTGTCTCATTCCAGTAGATGATAGGATAGTTTACTTTTCGATTATCAATGTTTGCTTCTGGTAGTAATTAGTGTCAGCTGCCGTCGCCTATCCTGTAAATACGTCATGTACAGTTACAGTGTTTTGTTTTTGCTATAAGGTTACTGGTATTATAAATTATTTACAATTGAAGATCGTTAACAGAATTAACCTGACAGTTAATAGAAACTGACAGTTTAACTTGACGGTTAAATGAAACTTTACTGTTCCCCATATCGCATAAGCAAATAATGTTGTACTGGTGAAAACTACAGCAAAATAAATTATATAAAAATCTACCAAGTGGCGTATTCACGAGTTGATATATTCTGTAAAAATGTGGGAAGAAAAACTCAGAAAAAGTTTCTTAGCGTTGTTTTGACAGCTTCTTCATAACTGCTATTTATAGGACTTACACGTGTCGATACTGAACGAGAAAAAGAGGGAGAAATTGGGGGAGAGAGAGAAGGAGAGAGATGCAACTTTGAAAAGCTGAAATTTAATCAAAAGTTTTCTTTTTTAACTTTTACTCTCTAGTCGAAATTTGTTAACTATATTGATTGCATTACATGCAAACAAATAATGTAGGCTCTCTCTCTCTCTCTCTCTCTCTCTCTCTATATATATATATATATATATATATATATATATATATATATATATATATGTGTGTGTGTGTGTGTGTGCGCGCGCGTGTTTATGATATTCAAACGGAGTAATAGCATGTTAAAATTTAAATAAGTCTGCAAATGAACGTTTTAGTAAGTTACAATTTTCACTGTATTTCAAAATAAATTATCAAATCAAATCCTGACTGTCGTAAAATTTTAACATTTTTATTTTACACTTTTTTGAAAATCACCGTTTCCGGCAGGTACGTTTCCGTATGTTCACATAAATTCGAAGCATTAATATGGAAACGTAAATTGCTGGGTAGTGATCACTATCAGTGATTAGTAAACTCTCGTTTTTTTCAATTCCTACTATTAGTTCATACTCTCCTATATATATATATATATATATATATATATATATATATATATATATATATATATGTGTGTGTGTGTGTGTCTTATTCAAATTTTCAGTCGTTAATAAAATACTTTTTATTTATCTACTCAAGTTCAAAAAACAATTTTTTAACTTGTAGTAGATGACACGATATTAATACAGTTGTTTGTCAAATATTAATATCGCATATTTTTACAGACTATACGATAATTACTACTATTATTCATCCACTCAAGTTCAAATACATTTTTTTAAACTTGTAGTGGATGACACTTGTTGTTAATACAGTTTTTTGTCAAATATTAATATCGCATATTAGTACAGACTATACAATAGGCTTTGATAACACTTATGTTCTATCCTGTGTTGGTTTTTGGAATCGCAGCACGCAGCTGTCTCGCTGACGTGATAGAAGCGCGTGACCAAGTAGGATTTTATATATTAGCCTACTTGTTTCTTATACATTATGAAACAAATAGAACAGTAAATTTCACTAGCTGGTTCAACGAATTAACAAATTAAAATTCTAAATTCTAAAATTATTTAAATAATAAAATTAATAGTATTGTTCAATTAAAATACTGACAATCGATAAAATAAAACTAGTGGCAGGATAGCTGCGATACTTTGGAGGTGTGGTGGAATTGGTACCGTTCTAGAAAATATATGGTCCCCATAATTAGGAAAGATCTCTAATCCGTTGCAAAACACACACACACACACACACACACACACACACACACACACACACACACACACAACACACACACACACACACACACACACACACACACACACACACCTCAAAATGTGTTTCAAGGGCTTAAAGTATAGCTCTAAAACAATCCTATATTAGTAAAATGAAGTTTCTTGGCATGTTTATTTTTTGCTTTTGTTGAAGAAAAAAGCCGTTTTTTATAGACTTGTGTATCCTACAAAGGGTTGATTTTGTTTCACACAGCGAATACCACCGGCAAAGTGATGGGTGAATTCAAAGGGGCGCGTAAGGAAAGGGCTGAAATAATACATTGATTACCAGAAATTCTGCTCTATCCGTCCACTCGGTTCTTCTGTACCAAATAAGAAATACATTTTTTATGGTCATCCATTGTAAACTAACGAACTAGAAGTAACAGCCGAAAAAAGAAATATAGTTTCTATAAATATTTTTATTTCTATCTGGCTCGTAATACTCTTACACAGAATACTTCGTGATTTTTTCTGTTGTTTCCTTTTTTTTTTTTGATAATATTATTTTTTTTATCTTATTTTCCTGAGTGCTATTAATTTTGGTTAACATATTTTGCTAATTTTTATTGTATGTATGTATATTTTCTAATGTCTTTTAATAATTAATTATGACATTATATAGTGTTTATTTTATATATATATATATATATATATATATATATATATATATATATATGTGTGTGTGTGTGTGTGTGTGTGTGTGTGTGTGTGTGTGTGTGTGTGTGTGTGTGTGTGTGTGTGTGTGTGTGTGTGTGTGTGTGTGTGTGTGTGTGTATATATATATATATATATATATATATATATATATATATATATATATATATATATATGTGTGTGTGTGTGTATATATAGGCTATATATATATATATATATATATGATAAATTTTGTGTAATATTTTACATCAATTATTGGTGTTTGAAAAAAATTATTAAATAACCGCTGCACTCAGCCTCTTTCTTGCAAATGTGATAAAAGTTATTTTTCAAAAGTATTCTTCATCGTCTTACACTTTTTGAAATTCTAATTTTGCCGTCATAATTTTATCTAAAATCTGCATATATATCTAACGCTCTGACCTATAAAATTACATGAAAATAAGAAAATAGGCTGTCTAAACATTTCGAAAAATCAACGCATTTTGAAAAGGAACAGTTTTTAACGACAATTACGACTGTGGTATCACATTTTTCAAAACAATTTAAAAGAAAAAAGTGATGAATTTTTAAAGATTTGAAATGTCCACCATTAAAAAATTGAAAAAATGTTAGTTAACCAACTTGTCCTAACTTTTATCATAATCGATTTTTGTGTCAAATTTTGTATCAAATCGGACCAAAATTGATGATACAATGAGCTTGTTAAAACACACACACACACACACACACACACACACACACACATATATATATATATATATATATATATATATATATTTTTTCTTCAGCGACATCTCAAAAGTAATCTAGTGATCAGGATCGGTGCCTGTGCTCATTTCAAGACTTCGGGTCTGTATCTTACCATGATGACTGCTCCAGCACCTATTTTTTAAAATGTATTTTAAATGTATTTAAATGAATTTTTTAATGTAAATTCGCTAACAAATCATTATGATTTTCCGAATATTTACTAGAAATATGAACTAATGTTGTAGGTTATGTTATCCAAATACGTAGTTATGAGCTCTATTCTGTTTGACTATGCATCAAGTTGCATTAGATAACATATTACTGTAGTCTGATAGGTTCAATCCCAAACATCAAATATCGTTATGTATGCAATAGCCTACAAAGCTCGGCGTCTGCAAGACTGGGTCCACTGAAATAACGTTTTCAGAATTATCCCATCTGAAATAATCGATTGAAATATTTCTCACTTTTTTACTCTTACTGTGATTTTTAGCAATCTAATTATTCGTTTACATAGATATTAAACTATGTGGTGTTTGTGTTATAGTGAGAGCACTTATATATCGGAGCCTAAACAGGAAGTTGTTAAATAATATAATTTTATCAACTCTATGAAAAGCGCGAAAAATAAAACTGTTATAAAAAGTTAGTTTAGTAGCTAACTCTCCATTATTGATCTAGCTAACATTCTTTATGTCATGTCTGAACATTCTTCAGGCATGAGATAAACATTTTTTACATCTCGTGTCTGATAATAAGGTCACATCATCAGTTTCATTGCTGAGTGGTTTTACAATTAAGCCTAGACCTAACCTAGAGTGGAAAATGGCTCTTACAGAGTCTATCAAACAACTTGATTCCTCAAATGATACTTGAGCATGCCATATTGAACTTTACGAGTTACTCATTGACTGTAACGATATTAAAGCAGAGAAAAAAGTTAGCACACTATTAACTGTAGTTGTCATAAACACTATTAATTTGTTTATGTATATAGTGTTTTGTCATAAACACTATAGTGATTTATGTATATCGGAAACCATAGAGAAAAACTTATGAACAATTAGTAAAAATTGTAGGCAATCATTTATATCGTAAATATTCATTTACTGCAAAAAGATACAATTTAGTCCGAGGAACCAACTAGCACAGGGGTTCTAAACCTTTTTTCTGCTTTTATCCACTAAATATATTTTTTTATTCCGTAGACCCTGCATATGTTAACAATGTTTACGAGTAGATGTGTTGTACAAATATCAACACAAATGAAGCTTTTATTAGGAGCAATTCAGTAATACAATTTTTTTTCAAATAGTTTGTATTGTGTATTATTAGACATACATTAAAAATATAATTATGTTTATAGATAGAGAAATTTAAATAAAAAATAAATCAAATACGTATTATAAATCACATAAATGAATAAAATTTTGATGAAATGGTTGCGGTTGATTTCCTTCGATTATTATACTTATATCCGGAGAAATATTTGTTAATATTATTCCTAAAACACTACGTTCTGATATCTTAAATCTATTTCTCGTCTCTCGCAATAAATTATTTGCATAGCTAAATCCTGCCTCAACCAAGTAAGAACTAGGATATGCTAACAATAGTGGTTAGCTGATACTTGTTAATCTGACGTATTTTGTGCGAAAGTTTTTGTAACTCCACAATTCGGCATATATACTTGTTTGATAGTTGATTTCGAGTTCCAAATTCTCTTTAAGTTCAAACAATTCTTCTTGTAATGAGAAATCAATAACGGCTATTTCGTTTTCAAACGATTTTATAATCATTTGAACGCGCAGAAACAAATGCAAATATTTGCAGATATTTGCAAGTTAAAAAAATATGATTTTTTTACCTTTTTCATTTTTTTAAGTGCGCGTTAAGGGGTTAAAATGTAATTTATTTATGGACCCCCAGAATTTAATCGACTTCTTCAAAGTTCAGACGACCCCTCCAAGGGGTCCACCTGGACCCTGTTGAGAACCCTTGAACTAGCACATGAGAGTGTAGCGGAATATATCGTTAACTGAAAAAAAACTTTCAGTCCATTGTGATTTTAAAAACTCTTTAAATGATCTACTTGAAAGACTTGTGAATGGCATTAAGTGTATTTCAATCAAGCAACGATTTTTGTCGGAACCTGTACCAAAGGTGTGACAAAGCTTTACAGATAGCAACTAAATACTTTGTACTACAGAAGGATCGTTTGCGAACGAACGGGTCAAAATGAAATAATCTTTTAACTGAACTACTCCGCGAATTATGTAGTTCGTTTAGTTCGTTCTCGCAATCAGCGCTCGTAACAGCTTCTTTTAAAACTAGAATACATAAACTGTAATAATATGTAGAATAAGCAAAAGCAACTACTATCGTACGTTATCCAAACAATAATACTTATTCGGCATGTATGGCGTCTTCACGTACAGTGTAGATTATGTCTACACATTATAAACTATAATTTGTTTATTCTGCTAGTGTTTAGTTTGACTAGTTCACTAGTTCATTTCGTTCACTATTTTAACTCTACAATAGTTCGCAAATGAAGGAAAGGGCCTACACCAATAATGCTTTTCCCGTTGTCGGATACTTCTTATTGACTTTTCTTGAATCATTGTTTGTAAATTGTAGTTTAATAATACAGTTTAAATTTATTAATTAGGCCTACATTAGTCGTGTAATATAATATTATAAATATGTAATAATATAATAATATATATATATTTCGAATCGAATATATATTCGCCATGTATATTTAAGGCGAAAACAACATTGAGGCTATTATCACCTCGCTAAATGTAAGTGTGAGTGTAAAGTGTTAAAGTCATAAGTGTAGTGTTGTAAGTATGTGTGTTAGACTTGTGTACCACAAGGAACATCTAAATCCTCTCAATAGATGCTGCTAGTCTGCACCCCCTGCGGGTGTAATATTAAATATACCAGTCAATAATAAATTAAGTTAGAAAAATTGAACTAGTTCTTTTAAGTGAACTGTTCCGCCCATTTCTATTTTGGAAGCCGCAGAGATGTAGCATCTCTGAACTATGGTAATAACCTTGCCGATGGATCTCGGAGTCAACCACTTCAACGATTTTCAGGTAGTAAACAACAGCCTTCGAATAATCCTGTAAGTTCGTTCCGTATGGGTGGTGTCCATTGCAGCTCTTGACCAAAATATGCCATCACAAGAAGCATGGCAATTTTATTACCTAATTTAACTTCACTTGAATGTATTATTAATAAATACATTGTTAATAATACACACACATGATTATCTAACTTACAATATGATATAATTTGGATCATCATGGTAAGATCCAAATCCGCGATCTTGAAAGGAGAACCCCATCCTAAACCTTTAAAGTTTTATGAAGTTTCGTTAAATACATACACACACACACACACACACACACACACACACACACACACACACACACACACACATATATATATATATATATATATATATATATATATATATATATATATATATATATATACATTAACGTTCCTAATTTTGATCTGATTTGATTCAGTCTTGGAAAAACTCTTCTTTTGGTAATACGAGCTAACTTAACAAGATCGAGGTTTAAAAATGGCACCATGCTAATCTTTAAAAATCGAATGTTTTTTATTATACTCTTAACGTTAATCATGTTTTAGGGCTGGTTGTGATGTTGGATTTTGCGGAACGCGTGATGCGAGAAACATGTTTGTATTGATATACAACAGTATATTTTGCGTGTCGCAAGTCACGTATTAAATTAATTATAATTAAAAATTACTGTTTCCGCCCGAAATCCAATCGGTTACCTTGCGCGTGTGAGGCACGCGTGATTACCACTACACTACGGAAATTAGAAATATTTTTGAACGAATTAAATAATGGTTAATTTAATTTTGGTAGTTATATTAAATGATCATCTGTTTAATATTCATTCGTAAAGATCAGCTGATTTTATTGAACAGCTGATAGGTTATAACAAGTTTTAGGTTATGTTGTTGAAAACTAGCTATGTTAATTTGTAGTTTATGCTAATTCCTTACTATCAACTGGTTTCAATAAACAGCTGATAGACTATAATAAGTTTCAGGTTATGTTGTTAAAAACTATCTACGATAATTTGTCGTGTTTTCGTACAAATTATCGTAATAAAAATAAAAAACGAAGAGAAAACATAATAAATGATTTTTATTTTTGGTTCAATAACATAAATTTAATGGATTTTTTTATATGGTTTGAACATCGTAACCAACGATATCTGCATAAATCAAAATTTTTAGTTCTGTTAAATATAAAACAATTATTCTGACAGCAGTTGTGTTTTATGTTCGTATTTTCATGTAATGTAAAAATTTTAAATACCAAGACATTCATATTTTTAAATTGATTTTGATGGGGGGACTCATTTTTACAAGGTGTAAAATAAAAAACATTAATATTTGAAATTCATTTAAACCATATCTGCAAGACAGGCACGTGTCTGTTTTTATTATATTTTTCCAGGATATTTTATGACACAAATTCATTTTGCTGTCTCTAAGAAAGTAAATACAAGAAAGTAAATATAGATTTTTTTTCCTCAGAATCGTGATTTTGTGAAAGTTGTTGACAATGCGTCGGGTTTGGTAAAAATAAATGTTTTACGTCGGAAGGGAGAAGGAAATGTTGGGTGGACGTTTGAATACGAATAGGGAATTATTGTGTGAAAGCATAGTACTGTCGTAGCATTCACTTCTTTCAAGATGTTTTAATAGAAATTTAGAGTATTGAAAAATACAAAACAAGGGGAAAATGTTGAAAAAACAAATCAAGAAAAACTAAAGGCAGTTAGGGTTCGGTTTTTAAATTAACTATTAAAAGAAAAATGATTTGTTTTTTTAATTTTCTACACTGATTTGAATTGTATATCTCCACACCAAAATTTGAAAAAAATCTAAAGAGCTATAATTTCAAAATAAAATCAATTTTTGAATTTGCTCGATAGCTCCGAAATAGGATTTTTATTTTGCCAACTGTACCAAGTCCGCAATGACAACAATCCAGAAGAATCGATTCTCAAAATCGACGACAACCAATTAAGTTTAAGTTTAAACTTTGCTAAACTTAAGTGATATATCACAACTTAAGAGTTGAACTAATGAACTACTGACCTATTCGAACTGAACACGAGTAGAATAAACAAACTGTAGGCGTATATAATGTGTAGACGTATTCTGTACTGTACTCGAAGGCGTCATGTATGACCAATCAGCATTATTACTTGGATATCTTACGGTAAAACGTTGTTTTTCTATATATCGTGAAAGACCCATCTCTAGAATGATACTGACCGATTTGGATGAAAATTTGGCATACAGATTTGGTTTGCCCTTGGGACAATTTTTTTTTTTTTTAATCAGCTGTAATGCACATGATGGCATGTAATTCATTAGTCCCGAAACAAAGAATATGGGCCGTTATATGAAAATAAAAATAAATAAAAAAACGATTTGTGAAAGAAAAAAATTAAAATTCGGCTTAATTTATCAAAATCAGTTTTAAAAATTTTGAGTGCACCTAACTCAAGTCAGTGTAGCAATTTTTAAATAAAATGCATTTACGATTTAGTAATAAATCGGAGTAAAACGAAAATATACGTCGGCAGTCGATATTTTTCATTTTACTTTCTCAACCTAAATTTCTTTTATTTCATATTTAGACTAATCTTTATATTTGTCGCATATTTAATTAAGCAATTCTGAAAAATTAAGTTTTCCGATTTTCTCGTCGATAGGTTCAGAACATTGAATGTGAGAAAGTTGAAGCATTCATTTGAACGATGACTACAAACTCTGAAGTAACACTCGGCAGATCGACTCAGGTTATATTGATTACACAGCTGCCTCATTAATGCTGCCTCTTAGCGGTGCATTATTAATTATTTCCCGTCTCTTATATGCAATATTCGACACACAAAGTCTTGTGATCCCAGCTTTAAGACTTTCTGGCAAGTTGAGTGAAAATATTTGTCAAAGTATTAACTTTCAGTATACCTTATATTGCACACAACCATTTGTTCCCGATGCCTCGTACTGTGTAGACTTCTGGTTTCAACGCACGGAATACACACACACACACACACACACACACACACACACACACACACACACACACACACACACACACACACACACACACACACACACACACACACACGCACACGCGCGCACACACACACACACACACACACACACACACACATATACTTATATATATATATATATATATATATATATATATATATATATATATATATCAAAACATTCACAAGCTTTTCAATGCCTGTCATAAAACCACATATGTTTCCTGTGAGGATAACCAGTCAACAACATATATATATATATATATATATATATATATATATATATAAAAACCAGTCACACACACACACACACACACACACACACACACACACACACACACATATACATATATATATATATATATATATATATATATATATATATATAGTCTGTGAACGGAAATATATATATATATATATATATATATATATATATATATATATATCAAAACATTCACAAGCTTTTCAATGCCTGTCATAAAACCACATATGTTTCAGGTTCGGCCTGTGAGGATAACCAGTCAACAGCTTCTTTCACTTCATCGTCTGTACCGAAGCGCTTGCCGCGAGAAAATCCTTTAGATAGCGAAACAAGATGAAATCGCTCGGCGCCAGGTCCTGAATGGGTGGTCCACCTGTTCCCATCCAAAAGACGTGATCAGTGTTTGGGTTTCTTTCACCATAAGGGGTCTGGCATTTTCACGCAGGAACAAAACTCCAGACGTCAAATGGCCACGTCGCTTATTTTGGATTGCACGCCGAAGTTTAGTTAGGGTAGCGCAATAAACTGTTTTATTGATCGTTTCCCCTTGTTCCATAAAGTCGACTAACAAGATTCTACGTCTATCCCAAAACACGGTCGCCATAAGCTTGCATGTTGAGATTGTCTGCTTTGCCTTGACTTTGACTGGTGATGTCGTGTGACGCCATTCCTCTGACTGGCGTTTAGACTCAGTAATGTGAGAAACACACGTCTCGTCCCCTGTGACAATGTGTTTTAAAAGTTTATCACTTTCCTAATGATATGAACACCCTCAGAATACAGTGTCGTATAATGAATCCCTTTATATTCCTGAGTTGTGTTCTGCCCAAGACTTCTACCACCTTCTCTAAGCCTTCCATAAGGAATCTTGCTAAATAGGCGCTTGCTACGGGAATGCCCACGGAGGTTATCCCATCTTATCTGGTCTTGCTCGTTAATCGACCTAGCAGAGAAATCCCTACAGGCGGCTAGGGTCCGATAAACTCAGATGCAGATCCCGGTCCAGAAAGTCATTTTGCCTCCTCATTAATCCATTATGCCTCGAAACGCAGTGAAGATTAAACCAGTTTCCCAGAGACAGAGCAATGAGGTTCTCTTGACACTCCCAGACCAGTTTGGACTGAATTATAGAAACCTTAAGTGCTTTGATTGCTGCTTAACTATCAGTATAAACGCTAGTCCTCTTAAAGGCCCGTTTCAAATTCTCCTGAAAATAGTCATTAATGGCAATTACTTCAGCCTGAGATACTGTTTTGTATGCTGTCACAGAGTAACAACTTCCTTCAACTCCTGTCTCCAGCCGTTTCTTATAGCTACCATACCGAATTTTTGGAAGACCTAGCAACAAGTAAATGTTGTTTTGTGTGCTACCTTCAAGAATTTAATGGATGTGTTTGTTTTAAATCATCTTTTATGTCACGTTTCTCTCAAATCGTATCACAACTTTTCTTAAAAAGTTATATAGATGTATAAATGACGAGTTGACCATTTCGTAGTTACCCGGGAGGGGTTGGAAATGCAATGTTGAGTAAAATAACTCATTGTCCAATGGAAATTCGCAAATAAAATGTTTTCAGTCATTTAATCCTCCATTGTATCTAGTGCCTATTGTGCAGTTCAAAAATAACACGGAATAAAGAGAGAAAAATACGATATATTGTTTCTAGTCCAACGGCGGGGAGGGTGGTGACGTCAAACGCAGACACGCTCAATCCTCAACCTGCGTTCAACACGGGCACTAACACCATCCCACGGTTTGGGTCGCAATGAATAGAGTGCTTAGTTTGCATTTTCATGTAGGCCTATACGAATTATATAGTTTGACGATCGCGAAAAGAATTGATCTTAAAATTTTGACGAATCTACCCTTTTCAGGTCCATTGAAAAAAATTGTGTTTTACCTGTCCAACCATTTGTGTGTGTGTGTGTGTGTGTGTGTGTGTGTGTGTGTCTCTCTCTCTCTCTCTCTCTCTCTGTGTGTGTGTGTGTGTGTGTGTGTGTGTGTGTGTGTGTGTGTGTGTGTGTGTGTGTGTGTGTGTGTGTGTGTGTGTGTGTATGGAGCGCACGCGGGAAACAAAATTAATTTATCGATTTTTATGAAATTTAATTTTAATAATTAATTTTTCTATTCTAAGAATATCGATTTTTATAAAAATCGCTTTAAAAAATTGTGCTTTATTATTGGTCTCTCTCTCTCTCTCTCTCTCACACACACTCACACACACACACACACACACACACACACACACACACACACACACACACACACACACACACACACACACACACAGAAATAAATATATTTTTAACGAAAAATATTATTGTGAAGAAAAGTTTCCATCACACCAGCGAGACATCTGCGTGGGCAGTTGCGTCTTATGTATGAGCCTAATTCGAATGGACTATTTGTACGTTAGGGAAATGTGTTGCACATTGGACGTAATTTAATTGGATATCGTATAACCAAATTAATTTTGTTACTAATTAATTCGCTGGATGATTTACGATATGCAATTGTTTTGCTGTGAAAGAGAGATTTACATTTTTAAATGTGCCCACACGTATTACAATAGCCTACTTAGTGTGAAAGCTTTCATTAAATCAAATTGAATACGTTTCGTAGTGTATTGTGCCAAGGGAGTTTGTATGTTTAATTGTTTCATTATTAGGGAATTTTAATAGGAAAAAAGTTACTGAAGCGGCCATCTTGGAAAGACCCGGGACTACGAAATAGCACAGATCCTGTCCCCTAGATCTCTTTATAGGCTACGTAATACAGGTTGTTTAGAAAAAGGGCCCAAAGAATTCAGAGCGTGATTCCATACATCAAAATTAGATGAAAACGTTCCGATAAACATAGGTCCGAAAACACCTAGTTTTCTGTCTGGCCGCCATTTTGTTTTTTTATAAGAAACAAGAAAGGTTCAAGGTAGCGTCATGAAATTTGGTACACATATACGTATCTGTACCGACGACTGTTTAACAAAGTTCCTAAATTTCTTCCAGAAAATTTTCAAAATGGCGGCCATTAAAATATTAAATTGTGAATAACTTTTTATTTCCATGACAAAAAACACGAACACAATTTTGTTACTGTAATACTCGTATTTTGAAATTTTTAAAATTATTGTGGTATGATTTCTGTGTGCCCTTAATAAAAATGTGTCACTTTCTTAAAAAATTTAAACAATTTTACGATCTGCCACGTTCCCATTTTCTACAGGAGGAAATGATGTCGGGCTCAATTTTCAGTTTATGAAAACCAGTAATAATGGCGCTTACGCAAATTTTGTCATAACTTCGTTATTTTTATCAGACTTTAAACAAATAAAGTTTCATTTTGTTCATAATACAATGGGCATTATTTTATCTAATTAAAGTGGTTTTCATAAAATGTAAGATTTAAAGTTATTCACAATTAAAAATTTTTAATGGCCGCCATTTTGAAAATTCTCAAGATAAAATTTAGATACTTTTTTAAACAGTTGTCGGTACAGATATGTGTGCCAAATTTCTTGAACCATTCTCAAGCTACAAAGTGTTTCTTATAAAAAATAAAATGGCCAGACAGAAAACGAGGCATTTTCGGAACTATATTTATTGGTACTTTTCATCTAATTTTGATGTGAGGAATCATGCTCTGATTTTTGGAACCGTTTTTCTAAATTACGTGTGCATTATTGTGTTCGTAATTTTGATTCAAACTGCTTAAATATCGATTTAGTTAATAATAGTTTGAAAAATTCTTTATCCAACAAACCCATTCAATCTTTTCAAAATGGCAGTTTGTTACAGTCTTTTGATTTCATAACTTTTTTTATCTCGCATTTGTTTTTCAAAATCAGATTTCACTTAATAAATAATCATTTTAATTTTTCAATGTAATTTATCAATTTAAAATTCTAATTAAACAAAAGAACAATATCTGTACGCATACAAATGTATTATGAAATATTAGCATTTGTAAATACAGCGAAGTATTTGGTACGTCACTTGATAGCAGTTTAAAGTTAAAAGAAAATGAAAATGAATGAGGAATTAAGTATCAAATACAGGAAGATGTATTGACTGCTTGGTTGCAGATCTGAACTGTCAATACATAATAAACTATTATTATATAAACAAATCTTGGGACCTATTTCGATGTTGGCATACAACTTTTGTGATGGCAAGTGACGCAAACATTAAAAACACCCAAACTTTCCCAAAAACAGCGTGTTGAGAGGTATCGTTAATTGGTACATCACTTTGGTATGTTCGGAATGATGAAATAGTGACCTCAATATTAACACTGTACAGGAAGAATTTAAAGATACATGCAGCAAAGCATGGCATGCGTCTTCATTTTATATTAATCAATAAGTGAACTGCATTCTTTAAAGATTAATGGCGCTCATTGATCCGAGAGGACAAACATCTTTTATAGAGATTAAATCTAAAATTTTGTAAAATCTGAATTATTGTAAAGAAGAGATGTATATTCTCAGTCAGTTTTAATAAATTGTTCAGAATAAAATAATGCTATATAAACAGATTCTAACAGTAAAATGAATCTGACCTTTAAAAAGACCTTGGTGATGTTAATTCTTTTTCGAAATTCGCATCCATCATGTCAGCAGTACAGCTGAGTGTCGCTGTTATTAATCGTTAAAGTGGTACCCTAGCTGTTAACTGTTAAAACAGTAGTAGTATTCTAACTGATAACTGTTAAAAGTATAGTACCTCAGCTGGTAACTGTTAAAACAGTATAGCACCCTAGGTGTTAACTGTAAAATTAGTATAATACCATAGCTGTTAAATGTCAAAAACCGTATAGTACTCTGACTGTTAACTGTTAAAACAGCATATTACCCTAGCTGTTAACTATTAAAACAGTATAGTACTCCAGCTTCTAACTGTTAAAACAGTAGACTACTGTAGCTGTTAACTGTTAAATTAGTATAGTACCCTAGCTGTTAACTGTCAAAAACAGTACTTATAGTACCCTAACTGCTAACTGTTAAAATAGTACAGTAACCTAGCAGATAACTTTTAGAACAGTATAATACATAGCTGCTAACTGTTAAAACAGTATAGTACTCCAGCAGTTAACTGTTACAACAGTATAGTACTCTAGCTCTTAACTGTTAAATTGTTAAGGTACCTTAGCTCATAACTGTTAAATTAGTATAGTACCCTAGCCGTTAACTGTCGAAAACAGTATAGTTCTATAGCAGCTAACTGTTAAAACAGTATATTATCCTATCTTCTAACTGTTAAACAGTGTAGTACCCTAGCTTGTAACTGTTAAAACAGTAAAAATAGTATAATACTGTAGCTGCTTACTGTTAAAACAGTGCAGTACACAAAAAACTAACTGTTAAACAGTAAGTCCGAAACAGTCAGATTCAAATAAATTATCTGCTTGCCATTACAATGGATCCAATTATTGCGACCAGATTAAATAAATAACGTAGGTTAGTTTAATTGGAAATGTTCGAAGCCAAATAAATTAAACTGTGACACAAACTGCGATAACAACCCACTGATACGTACAATGTACTGTACTGTACAAAATAACCACTTACTTACCACTTCCGGTAATGCAAGCTCGCTACTGTACAATTACAGTACTTCATTTCATTAATAACGGATCTATTCTAAATCAAAAACTCAATAGAATTACTGTTCTCGTTTTTATTTTGTATTTTCGAACTATTTAAGAACTGTAAATGTCTCTTGTCTTGAATCGGATAAAATAATTAGTGAAAAATTTAGCAAAATCTATCGAAGAAATTTAATTAAAATTGTTTCAAGTAATCTCTTGTCCACGAATGTTTTCTTTCATGTATGTTTTGTTGACAGCACGCGGAAGGAATATTTGAGAAACATAGCGGCTCATTTTTGTTTTGGTGTCTCGAAGTATATTCTTAACTAATATAGATAGCGCTCCACGACAACACTCGTGTAACATTTTCCGCCAATTTTACATGTCATCTTAATATTTATGAATAATTTATAGAATTATTGCAAATTCTATGCTTTTTCTCCATTGAATCGGTCAAAATTATTATTATACATTTTGCCATTCGCCCAGTATTACAGGAAGTAACCAACTACAATCTTTGAAACGGAAGTGAATGGGAAAAACACTTACACGTAAGCCTTTCGGGTTATTTACAAGGTTGTAACAAGGCAGTAATCTTCGTAACAAATTTCAAAACAATCGGCCAACGAGTTTGATTAAAATTGCATACATTTGTAATCCTTAAATTATAGGCCGCCATCTTGAAACGGAAGTAAATAGTAACGTCCTCGCTTCGCTCAGTCAATAGGTTAAACATGAGTTAGTGTATCAGTTTGTTTGCATTTTTTATTTGAAATCATGAATACAAATTGGTTGGTAAATCAGGCATAAATTTAAAATAATGAGGTTTCAAGTACAATAATAAAACCTATATTAAATGAAGTGCAGTGTACTAAAAAGTGAAACCAATATCTGCTGGCAAAAGTGTTGGTTGTCGCTGTATGCCCACCCTTCCTCGGGGAGGGGAGTGGAGGGGTTTATTAATAGCTCTACTGTAAGGTCGCCAGTTATAAAATATCAATATTCCACAACTGTGTCCTGTTCCAGGATCAATGAACAATAACATTAATAATACTGGTTCAATTCAATGTATGGGCATAAATAAACTGGCTTATGTCGCGTTGGTAAAGCCAAATTCTTTTAAAATTTACCCTTTTCCATGATACTGAGTGAAAAACAATATTGACCTATGGAATTTGTAGCTAACTAAATTCTCTGCAAGACTGATTTATGATCAAATTAATTGTTACTGAGTTATTGTGACGGCAAGAAGACACTTAACGTAGCACATTTATGTACATATTTAGGTACACATTTATGTACACATTTAGGTACACATTTATGTACACATTTACGTACACATTTACGTACACATTTATGTACACATTTAGATACACATTTAGGTACACATTTGGGTACACATTTGGGTACACATTTAGGTACACAATTAGGTACACATTTATGTACACATTTAGGTACACAATTAGGTACACATTTATGTACACATCTAGGTACACATTTAGGTACACATTTGGGTACACATTTAGGTACACATTTATGTACACATTTAGGTACACATTTATGTACACATTTAGGTACACATTTATGTACACATTTAGGTACACATTTATGTACACATTTAGGTACACATTTATGTACACATTTATGTACACAATTAGGTACACATTTATGTACACATTTAGGTACACATTTAGGTACACATTTAGGTACACATTTAGGTACACATTTAGGTACACATTTAGGTACACATTTATGTACACATTTAGGTACACAATTAGGTACACATTTATGTACACATTTAGGTACACATTTAGGTACACATTTGGGTACACATTTAGGTACAAATTTAGGTACACAATTAGGTACACATTTAGGTACACATTTAGGTACACATTTAGGTACACATTTATGTACACATTTAGGTACACAATTAGGTACACATTTATGTACACATTTAGGTACACATTTGGGTACACATTTAGGTACACATTTAGGTACACATTTAGGTACACATTTGGGTACACATTTGGGTACACATTTGGGTACACATTTAGGTACACATTTAGGTACACAATTAGGTACACATTTATGTACACATTTAGGTACACATTTATGTACACATTTAGGTACACAATTAGGTACACATTTATGTACACATTTAGGTACACATTTAGGTACACATTTGGGTACACATTTAGGTACACAATTAGGTACACATTTATGTACACATTTAGGTACACAATTAGGTACACATTTGGGTACATATTTAGATACACATTTAGGTACACATTTAGGTACACATTTGGGTACACATTTGGGTACATATTTAGGTACACATTTAGGTACACATTTAGGTACACATTCATGCACACATTTAGGTACACATTTGGGTACACATTTAGGTATACATTTAGGTACATGTTTGTCATTAACGTACTTTTATTCTTTTTTGAAGCTTCACTTCTCCGTCGCTAATCATTGTACAGAAAAACTTAAAATATTAACATTTTAGGGAATTTTGTACTCTACAAGTCGGAAAATATCGTTTTTTGCCTTATAATGAATCCGAAGGAAGTTATAGGCATAAAACTAAAAAAGTGCCTATTTTCAAGGTTTTTCAAAGGTGGAAGAGGGGTGGAGAGGGAAGAGTGAAGAGAATTGAATTGCTACTACTGAACTGACTTATAGATCATACCAAAAATCATAACAAAAAATGTGTTGGGGTGACGGATAACACGGACAGTAGAAATAGACCAGCTGTACTTTCGGCGATCGATAAAAATAATATGCTATACACTGTTTATAACACAGAATGTTTATTATATTTTCAAAAATTTAGTAAAACTCTTAAATTTTCTATTTAACTTTAATTATGTATTACACAAATTTTACACACATAACCTTTAACATAGAAAATTGTCCATATTTAACATTTTGACAAATATTCACGTAAAATAGGCGCGAGTACGCCACTTGAAGTAGGCTACTCACGTGTGACTGTTACATGATCGACTTTTACGCTGAATGGTATTATCGTAAATAGTATGGAAGTGTTTATATTTCAATAGAAACATTGATCCACTTTTTCCGAATTTGTGAACACTATCCGAAAATGATAGAATCGTTCACTTTTCGATTATCGATGTGCTTAGGATACAATTAGTATCAGCTGCAATCGCCTTTTGCTATAAATAAGTTATATCCAGTTGCAGTGTTTTAGAAGGATTTGTTTATTAAATATTATAAATTGTTTACAATGGAAGGTTGTTTCAAAATGTCATAATACAGACTTAACGTAAAGTGACGGTTAAATGGGTGTCGGTTAGTCGAATATCTACTGTATTGTTAAACTGTATGTAAGCGCAGGCAAATTCAATTTTTCCAAAAATATTTACTAACGAATGTCTACTGCAAAATGAGCTATTAGACATTACGGCGTCCGTCATCGTAAGACGTAGACTCGGGACCTTGACATAAGCGTTGATCCTGAACTCTAGATCGCTATATTGGAGTTATGTACATCCAACAGAGTCTGTACAAGTGTGTTAATATTGTATCGTTTGCAGTTTGGTTCGATATGATTAAAACTGGCGCAAAGACAAGTTTGGTAATTACTTGGGCAAGATCATTACTCAGTAAAATCCGTTTAACAGTTTCATAATAGCTGCTCATATAAATCTAAAGAAAGATAATACATTTTTATATGCACTTTTTAAAATCTAATTTTACGATCGTAATCAGCGCCGATGGAGGCGGCTGAAATGAGTATCTGATGGGTGTAGCGATCCCACCGAACCTGTAGCTCATACTACTCTCACTTGTCTACTCAAAACACACATTCACTACTCTTCATAACCTGTTTAACTCTAAAGTGTAAAGCGACCCGTGCTGATGCAGTACATGATACCGGAACATGGTGTATCACAACCCTGGGACAACTGGCAACCTCTCAGTGTATTTTAGCCTTACCCATACATACAGGGCTCTGCGTGGGCGAACATAATTCCCCTAACTGGTGTTCTGTGAGTAAGACTGTAAATGGAATGAGCGGGAACTCACCGCACACAAAAAATCTGGTCAAATGGGCTACAACCTCCGTGATAAGGGTCAAGATTAAAAGGGAAAATTTGAAAGGCAATTAGTAGAAACGTCTGAAGTTACCTCAATAATGAACTGGGAAGTCACCAGTTAGAAGTGGTGAAGTTACCCACCTTTAATCCTCTCCAAATCCTAGACTTTATGAAGAGACTAGGACTGGAGAAGGCGCTGTAACTGAGCATCTCAGGAATACAGAAAGCGGGTACAATAGAGATCTATTGTACTATCTATCTATTGTACTACAGTCACAGGACAATAATAATCCTATAAATGTATTCTTTCAGTGTAATCAGTGCTAAAATATGAATAGATAAACATTTTTTTTTATTTAATCTATTGAAAGATACAAAATTTAACCAAAAACCGGTTAGGGTTGATTTTCGTATTTTAAGCATATGGTGAACTGAAGTTTAAAACATTAACTTATTAAACTTCATGATTTTTTTTAACTTGGCATATTAATATATATTTAAAGGTTTTCGTAATACGAGTAGCTTGGGCTAGATCGTTACCCAGAACAATTCATTCAACAGTTTCACAGTGACAGATATTTTGTCTCACTATTGTTGTACTCAGCTCTAAGCACAAATAAACATTGAAAATGTTCGCATTCCATTGAAAGTACAATAATAAATCTGACGGTGGTTGTTGTTTATTTTCAACGTAATTTTGAAAAATGTGTGATAATTAGGAGTTTGAAACTCTAATTATTAGACTATTCAGATATTGTTTAGTCTAATTATTTTGATTATTTTTTTTAATTAGGCTAAGATTTTATTTGAAGAAAAATTTGTCCCTTATTTTCGATAAAAAATAATATATATGTATATGTATATATATATATATATATATATATATATATATATATATATATCGGCGATGATAACCTTAACGGTTTATCGTCGGAATATATATATATATATATATATATATATATATATATATATATATATATATATATATATACTAGCCGATACAAATGTGTAAAAGTATTTTGACATGATATTTGATATTTATGACTAAAATAATTAGGCTACTAGTTATTCTAAATAACGTAGGATATATTTAATATTATTATCCTTCTTTTAATATTAATAATACATTTGTTTATAATCTAGTACGTGACACGAGTACCCATATACCTAATACAAAAATTGTGTACCTAAGTACAAAAAACAACAGACAAATTTGTTAACGTACTGTTCCTTCTTTACGAAAGAAATTTGTTATATTAAATTTAATATAACGTAAATGTTATGTAGAACTGAAATTCACCCTTGTTACGAGAACATTTTTAAACTCTTCAGAAATGTTAATTTTTATCAAATTTAATTAACCCGCGCGCGAGCGCACACGCGCACACACACACACGCAATAATTCGGAGATGAAATAATAAATTAGGTTGAAATTACACTTATCACGTCTTAAATAAAATCTTCGAAAACATCACACACAAATAGAAAATAATTCAGAATGAAAAAAATGCTCTGAAATGAGATAATAAAAAATACTGACTGAGGCGGGACACGAAACTCAATTTCAGATTGAAGCGTAAGATCTAAGTATAAGAATAAACAAAAGGCAACTAGGCAATGTGAGATGACAGACCTACAGACAAAATACTGAGTAAAGCCTGAGGATTACTCAACATATTTTTACAGCTGAATATTAGCCACCTTACAACATTTGTAAACCTTTGTGTGGATAAAACGTAGCAGGCTGCAAGAATTGTAGAAAAAGTCGAGAAAGACGTGACAATGTTTATGTTTGCGACGGAAGTTGACACAGCGCACAAGTGCCAAAAACGTTGTGTAATCAAGTTAAGTCATGACATTGACTGAGACGCGGCCCGCAGGGGAATCAAGGAAACACTCACAGCTCAAGTTATTACAGTTGCACGTGTCACGTGACGTGTTCTAGTAAGTTTAAATTAACGTCTGCTTCAATAACAACGGTAACACTTACTGTACAGTACGGCATGTTATACAAGACAAGGATAAACGTACCTAAATTATTTTATCCAAACTTATACCGAGCTCTTAAAGTGATGGATTGCAATATTCATTCTTTTTGTACCTTGAGGTTGATACACGTTAGATTGTTATTTGTGATTTTTGCGTTCTTAGACGTTTCATTCGTAAACCCAACACAGATACAAAAACATTTCATTCGACTCTGTGTGCGTTTAGTCACAGTGTATAAAAATGCATAAATGTAATAAAAATTGATTCAAGTTGTACCAAAATCAAATTGTTTTCTATTGTCGTAACACATCAACGTATAAGCAACAAATATCGAGTACAAATAGGCATACATTTGGTACGTTAAATAAACCCTTGCACAAAAATTTAGTTCTCTGAATTTACACAAGGTGTCGCTACGTGAGTTACTAATAATAATATTTAAACTGTAATAAATATATTTTTTTATATGCACTTACAGGAAAATTAACACGCGAGAGATCTACTTTAGAAACATTTGCGCTATTTAAACTTTTGAGAGGTCAATTTATTATATTTTTTTCATAAATTTGTTCTTTCTTTAGCCGTAAAAGATAGCTTGGCATGTTTACTGGTAATTGTCACATCAGTTAATTTAAGATAGGAAATTGAATTATTCAGAATTATCAGCATATCTTCTTTTTATATTTCGAATATTTATTAACGCGCTATCAACAATTTATTTCTTGAGAATAACTTCAACCTTTGAGTTTGTAACTAGTTAATTAACTAATGTTTACGTATTTGAAATTAATTTCCTTTTGATGATATTTGCATGGTCGTATTCACTGTTAAATAGTTTTTACTATTTGGAGCGTTAGATGATTTTACTCTTGATGATTAGAGTTACAATTACGTATAAAAATTTAAGTATTTCGTAGTATGAAATTTTAAAAAAGTATAACTTTTTGAGCTGTAACTATAACAAAAAATAATTCATTATTCTATCTTCCAGACGGTAACAATATTTGTTTCCTTGCCTTACACATTACTAGGTCATAAGACCTACCAAAATCATCAATTCTAATACTGACCTTAAGTGTTGACAAACGAAAAAAATAATTACTTAGTAGACTTTTGAAATAATACTTTTTTGTAATGTATCAATTCATAGATAAAAGCAAATTTGTTTAGCCGAAAATGACATATGAGGAATACCTCCATAGTAAGACATTTTATGTTAGCGAAATTCATTTGGCAGTGTGATATTCGAGCTGCTATGGTAGTAAGAAAATTTGTTAAAAGAAAACTACTGTATTAGAAAATAAATTATTGAAGCAACCAACATGGTAAAACCCAAACTCAGGACCTTTAAATGAGCACCGATTTTAACCTCGTCATTTCATGGTAGGTCGATAGAAGTAGTGTGTGTGTGTGTGTGTGTGTGTGTGTGTGTGTGTGTGTGTGTGTGTGTGTGTGTGTGTGTGTGTGTGTGTGTGTGTGTGTGTGTGTGTGTTTGTTTGTTTGTTTGTCTGTGTGTGTGTTTGTTTGTTTGTTTGTTTGTGTGTGTGTGTGTGTGTGTGTGTGTGTGTGTGTGTGTGTGTGTGTGTGTGCGCGTGTGTGTGTTTGGTGTGTGTGTGTGTTTGTGTGTGTGTGTGTGTGTGTGTGTGTGTGTTTGTTTATTTGTGTGTGTGTGTGTGTGTGTGTGTGTGTGTGTGTATTTCGCTCCTCACTTTCACTTAATCACAAAAAACAAATTATTTTTCAATAAGAAAATAAAAACAGTCACTTTTCGTAAAATTAAAAACAAAAAAAACTGTGCTCATTAAATAGAAGAAATTACAACAAACGATGTAACCAAAATTTCAAAAATAACTTTAAATTAAAAACAAAACCGTTTTTGCACATTAAATAAATCAAATTACAACAAGAATTAAAACAGGTTATTGAAACAAAAAATATGCAAACTAATAAAAACTTAATCGCTCAAATTCTTACATAGTAGGAGCTGGGATTGGCTGAATGCCTAATTAAACGTAAACAACTTCAGGAAATATCGAAAAACTGAATAAACCAAAGAGAATTTTTAAAGAAGGTACTTTGTTGGCAAATTGTATTGCTGCACTGGTTCTTTGTTAACAGCAGCCACAATGGTGGTATTGTAAACAATGGTGAATGGACTCTAAAATGCCAGCCGCTTTTTCTTACGGACTCAAAAATACATTATCAGAGTTTATTTTGTTCTCCAATTTTTCAGTAAAACGTAACTCGTTTTCATTTATAATTTTGTACACTGATACAGTCATAATAATAATTATATGATTAAAATATGAGCGAAAATATGAATGTGGCACTTAATGGCTTAATTTTAAATAGGCTTTAGGTAACGCAATTGAAAATAAAAACGTTTTTGCAATGTGTTATACTCCATTTGATACACGCACTTAAGGGAAGCCCATTTTTAAGCTAACCTACTGTTCGTCTATATTACTTTCAGACATTAGCAACTTAAAAAAATGTAAACATTGTACTTTTTGTTACAAATAAATGTTTAAAAAACAGAAAAAACAAAATTAAAATATTACACAATACATGCTCCGATGACGTCTTTAAAGAAGCCTTAGATGTTAGCACAGAGGGGTTGGAATTGAGTGGTTTGAATCTCTTTATTCTCGACTTTATTGTTCAAGGTTTATTGAAAAACGGCGCAGCTTTTCAAACCTGCCTCTTCTTTGAGCGAGATATTAAATTTCAAATTAGGTTCAAAGGTTTTCCTTTTTTTTCAACGTTCAATATGTCTGGAATGAAAAATCATCTTTAGAAGTACAAATATAAATAAGGACAGTTGGGATTTCGTGTACACAAAATTTACTGTTACGTTTTGCTAAACCAGTGTCCGTAAAAGAAATTCTCAAAACCTGAAGAAAATCATTGTTACAATTAATTCAAACTTGAATCGAAATTATAGTTAAACATTCTACTGACTAGAAATGCTAGAATATTGCATTTTTATAAAAAATAAAGTTTACTTTGTTTCAGAGTCCAGCTTTCTCTAAATATTTAGACATTCTCATGTTTTAAATTTTATTACGTACAACTAAATTAACGAGAACGAAATCAAGCGAGTGCCGTACCTGCGCTGTATGTATGCGCCACGAATGGAACTGTCAAAGCGAGGAAGTTCGAAAACTCTTCCGCACGAAATGGCAGCACTGTACTTCCGGTGTTGCCTAGTTTAAACGGCCAACCTCTCTCGTCGTCTTGAACTTTAATTTTCTTTTTCAATTTCTACTATTAATACACACACACACACACACACACACACACACACACACACATCTTGTTCAAATTTTCAATCGTTAATAAAATACTTTCTATTCGTCCCTTAAGTTCAAATACATTTTTTTTAAACTTGTAGTGAATGACACTTGATGTTAATACAGTTTTTTGTCAAATATTAATATCGCATATTTGTACATACTATACGATAGGATTTCTTTTTGATTACTTTTTCCATAAGCTTTCCACACATTTTTAAGGAGGGAAAAGTATTAGAGATGTTTTCCATAGCTCTGGGTATGCTCCTGATATCCATAAATAAACTTTGTGGTTATTTTTCTGTGAGAAAATTTGATGTATTTCATTGTTAATTCAGTCTTCTCCTGGAGCTTATTATTACAAAAAAATTTCATTATAGGGCCTGCTAATAATGCCAGGTTTAGGGATTTGTACTTTATTTCTAGGCTGCAAAATAAAATGTCTAACAAAAATTCCACAATCTTGTCTTCCTCCTACATTTTTATGCCTTTGTGGTCTTTGATTTATGCTATTTTTTGGCAAACTTTACCCTCTATTTTTTCAATGCTTTGGTCGAGGGAAAAATATTAATGGTAGTTATGAATTTCCTCCAGCTACTTTTTTTTACATGTAAAATTGCCCTCTCTGCCATTGCTTTAAGTCTTGTTTAACCGATTTTATTTTCCATCTTGGTCAACGAAAAACCCTCTTCACTCCTGGGTTTTGCAGTTTTCTCATTCCACCATTTGGAATGAGGTTTCAGAATTTGTGGTCGTACTTTCTTGGTATTTATTCCTATGCTCGTCTCTGCTGCACTTTCGATATGCTTGTTTAAATTATCTTGAATGATATGATGATACAGTCATCATAAGTTCCTGACATTTGATAGCCTGATATGAAATCAGATATTCTAATGTTAAAATAAATCAAAGTCCTCAATGTGTAAATCCAACCATGTACACCGCTATCGTGCTCCCTCTCTCATACTCCCTACTGAGCACAGAGTGCTGCGCTGCTATATTTAAACTAAAATGGCAGGATATACAAAAATGACTTGCAAATTTAGCAGGACATTTAAAATGTTATACATATCAAATTCACAACACAAAAAAATATTAAGGTAAAAACTTAAGAATGCGAGCAGATATTTTTTTAAATTTTTTCACAAATTTACAATAAACAAAGAATGAGCGGAACTGCACAAACATCTCACCAGAATCTGGGAAGAAGAAAAACTCCCGCAAAGCTGGACCACAGGAATAGTCCATCCATTGTACAAAAAAGGCGACAAAACGAACTCTGGGAACTACAGAGGAATAACCCTATTTGACTGTACCTACAAAGTCTTCTCCAAAATATTACTCCATAAAATACAAGATACACTAGAGCCTAAATTGGGAGACTACCAAGGAGGATTTAGACCCTACAGAAGTTGCTCTGACCAGATCCTCACACTTAAATTAACTATGGCAAATTTCAAACTATCAAACAAACAACTTTTTATATCATTTATCGACTTCGAAAAGGCGTACGACTGCATTCACAGGCCAACATTATTGAAGATTCTAAAGAACTATGGACTTCATCCAAAACTCGTGAGAATGATAGAACTAACTCTGACGGAAACACATAGCTACATAACAGGTTGGTCAAGGACATTACATATATTCAACAAGTTCAATAATGTGTATTTAAATTTTAAATACCGTGTTTAAAGCTATTTATTTCAAATAATATTTTACAAATATACAGTAATCACAGATAAATAGTTTTTTTTTGGAATTTAAGCCCACATTGGAGCATACATAGTCAATTTACGCTGAAGTCTTTTGGTTTTTCTGCGTTCTTCCCAGTATTTTTTCAATCTTATTGATCTCTAAAGTCTGAGTTCTTCCGAATATACTACGTTTCGTGGACGTTTTTCCCTAAACTGTAATTGGATTTCCTGACTTTTTAAGACCGTTTTTTCCCTCCTTCCCGCCAATTGCTCCTTGGTTATTCCTAGTTCCTCCAAGTCCTGTTCCACCTCCTTTAACCAGTTGTTCTTAACTTTACACTTCAGAGAAATAGTTTATAACAGCAGGAATATAACATAGTCTTTAGAACTAAAAAAAAGTTATATCAGGTACAATAGATCAAATAGTTCAACTGCTGGTTAAAATTACACAAAACAAAGTTCACTTATATAAAATGGCAATATAGGTGGATAACAAGATAAAAAAACTTAAAATTAGCACATTCTGGTCTAGCCAAAGTACTTAAAATCTAATTAACACATATAAAAAAAGGTGTAAAAATTATATTTAAAAACATGCACTGACCACCCTAACACATTCACAATATAACCATCTCGTCCGATACAAAATGTTAAGGACTTTTACAAATAAAATAATGTTCACACACTTTATACATAGAAGATTTTTCTTTGATTTGTTTGTATTCAAAATAAAATAAGTTCAATACTGTATGTTTAAATATTAATTAATTCATTATACTGTGTATTCAGCAAAATGTTGGTTTGCATTTAAATAAATATTGCATATGATTTGTAGAAAATTGTTCTTCAACATATTTTGTATAATACATTTATTAATACATTTTAATATATATATATATATATATATATATATATATATATATATATATATATTATTGCCATTGTACAACATTCTCAGCACAGCATCATCTCATCACAATTGTTAGATCATTAACAGCTGGTCAAATTGCACAATATTATTGTTTATTGTACTAAATTAGTTCACTTAAAGTAATAAATTCATCTTTATCTATAAAAAAAGAACTTCTACTGATTCATAACCAACGTACAGCCAAACCCACAATTCTACAGTTTTGTGAATAAATTTATTTTTTAACGTAGGTTCCCATTAAAAAAGGATTTTTGAAAAACTATTTCTAAATGGAGCAATTCATCCTTCAAAGTTGTTTTTTCCTCATAAGATACATTTATTCTCATATCAGCTTTTGAATAAAATCAAGAGTATTGTACAATATACCCAGCTCTGCCATTACAATTGTTAGAGAATTTGAAGGTGGATAAATTGTGCAACGTTGAAGTTTTATATGTGAAGTAAATTTAATTGTTCAATTACAATGGCGTTAATAAATATATTAAAATTTACTAATAAATGTATTGTACAAAATATCTTGAATATCAAATTTCTACAAAACATGTGCAATATTTATTTAACTGCAGTCCCTATATATATATGGAGTACATTTTAGACACCCCGCAGGGGGGTGGAAAACAGCTGCACCTATTGAGAGGATTTAGACGTCCCTCGCGGTACCCGAGTCTATCACACACTTATTTTTCAGCAACAGTTTGGACAGATAACGCAAAGTGAAATAATAATGATTTTTTATAACTGATTACAACAAATTTTATAAAAATAAAATCACATATAGGAAGCATGTTCTTAAGATGTAGTTTTTTTTTATTGAATTTGTATAGCCCGTTTAAGCCAACCTCCTGTGAATTAGATAAATAGCTCCAAAATATGTTATATTTGTTGTGTATTGTTTGATTACTCTACTGTTTATCATTTTGTTTAAAATTATTTGAGCCCAGTTTATTAAAATAAATTAAATTTTATATTGTCTTATTTTTCAAATATTTATGTAATTCAGTGTTCCAGTATTTAAATAGAATAATGTACAAAATAAAATATAGAATTTAAATACGTCCAACAAATAAAACCACAAACAATAAAAAAAACATTTGTTACTTTTATCATTGAAAATAAGAAAACTATTTAATCAGTTTATTATGCATACCGTACTGACTTGATGCATCTAAAATTATTGTGATTTATTTCTAACGGCTAGGAATCTGATAATCATACTTGCTGATATTTTGTGTATAGCAGGGTTGCCATTTTAATATTGCATTATGCATTTTATGAGGAAAACTAATCTTCAGAACTATGATCAGAAAATTCAAAGGTGCAATTTTATTCTGAAGATTAGAATCTTCCCTAATGTAACAGCAAATAGGAAAATGACAAAAACTATAAAGAGAAAGAATAATCAGTTTTGTATGTACTCAATGTTACTTATAGGACTGAACATTATATTACTTATCATTATGTTACTTATATGAATGATTCATTAGGAAACATCAAACAAATAATTTTTATTGATTTAACATTGTAGGCCTGTTTTACAATGAATTATTCACAATAAAGAATATAAAAAATAGAAAAAGGGATATAAAAAAACTATTTTTCTGAATTGTATAGTTATATTATTTAATTGTATAACACAATAGTAGGATTCTGTCTTTTATAAATATATATTATAAATAATTCACAAATATATAACAATAATTGATTAGTAATTACAAATAATTCTAAAAGTGCAGACTGGTAAGTGTGCCGCTTTAATTTTCTTATACAATTGAGTTTTTTTTAAATTTGTGTGTAAAAATAAATTTGTGCCAACAAGTAGAGAGCAATTGTTACAATTACTGTATAAGTTAAATTATACAAAAGAAATCTTGAATTATTACAAATTTTCCTGTGTCATTATTTCCAAACCTTCACTGTTATTCATTTTAAAGAAAACAATAATTTATTTTAATTTGGTAAAACAAAAGAATAACTTGCAAAACACAAATAACTTACTCTAATAATTAATATATCAATTTATCAATGACACAAATAAATGCATAAAAAATTTCTTCTTTCAGAAACACTACATGTTAGTGAACTTAGTATATTAATTGCAACAGATAGAAGCACATACTATATTATCAAATTGTTTGGTAATAGGTTGTTTAAAATACCAAGATTACACTTTTAGAGGAACAATGTTTCAATATTCCATAATGTTTTTAGACGATTGTAAAATTCTATAATATGTTGTTCTACAAAGCAAAACGTAACAGGCTAATGACTACATTTAACTAACCTTGTATTAATACATAAAACTTTATTATTAAAAAATATTTTTATTTATTAGTAAGTGTGTATAGTAATTTTACATCTTTGTTTTTACTTTTAGGTGGTTTTATAATAAATCAGTCCCTTTACTCAAAACAGCTGACAGTATGTATGTATTTTATGTACAAGTATAGGTTTTCATTAATATGCATCTTGATATGAAAAGAAGGTTTGAATATTATTTTAATAACCATCCCCCAATATATCCCTTAAATACACCAAAAGAAGGCCTTACTGTAAAAATCATTGCTTTTTTAGAAATGTGTTTTAGTAAAGTAAAAAAACAAGAATTTTAAAATTATTCTTTTTTAGTTTTTTCAGTTCCTATTTTTCTTCTTTTCCTTCTTCTTGAATGTTGACACGTTGAAGCGGCTTCATTCAAGTGAAAAGATTTTGGCGAGCAGAAGTTGATGTTGTTCTATTGTTGCCTTTTTTATAATTACCATGACAAATATTATTTATTCTGATTGAAAAAATTACAAAACTGAAGTTAATAAAAATCTTTGAAATCTTTAGAACTACCAAACAAAATTTTGACCAATTTGACTAGGTAATAATAGTACTTATAGACTGGAGTATAGATTTCATAAGAAGGTTAGCTTTACAAAATGAAAATTTGTAAAACCTGTAAAAACATACGAAAAAGTTTAAATCACATTATCTTCTAAACCGGTTAAATTTTCTTAAATTATCCCCTTTTTATAACGGTTGGTTATATAGTTCCTGATTTTTGTATAGAAATTATGACACAGATATTTTGTGGTACAAAAAATGTTTGAAGGACTGAAGAAATACGAGTATGTTGAAATCTTGTACTTTTTTTTGTTTTTTTGTTTTTTTGTTTTAACGTCCGACTATTGTGCACACTTGGGCTAATGCAGACGATGGGATGATTTATAGCGTGTGAAAAAGCCAAGCACTGGCCGGGAATCGAACCCGGGTCCTCGGGGTGAAAGCCCAGTACGTTATCAACTAGGCCACCGAGGCGGCCGAAATCTTGTAAACTAATGCCCAATTTTAAGAAGAAACGTTTTTTGGATCTGTAAGTATCATGTGTTGATTTTTTGATTTTTATATATAATGTCTATAAATAGGCCTACCATTACAAAATTTATGGCCACAACTTACAAACTTATAAAAATATGTAAAAATGTGTAAAAAAATTTGAAAAATTGTATAAATATTTAAAAAAACATTTACAGATACAAAGCTTATATTTATTCACAATAATTTTAAATGTTAGTAAAATATATCCAGCACTATAATATAAAACTTTATATTTTTTTTAAAGAGTACTCCATAACTTAACTAACACGGTGATGCGTGAAAAAACCTTTATATTTTTTTAAAGAGTACTACATATCCTGACACGGTTGTTAGGCCTAACATAGTGATGCGTGAAAAATATTTATATTTTTTTACAGAATACTTCATTAGCAAACTAATATGGTTGTTAGGACACAGTGAAGCATTAAAAAAACCTTTATTTATTTTTTTAAAAAAGAGTACTCCAAACCTAACTGACACGGTTGTTGGGTTAAAAGGTGATGCAGGAAAAAAACCTTAATTTTTTTTAAAGAGTACTCCAAAACTTAACTAACACGGTTGTTGGTCCTAACACGATAATGCATGATCTTTAATATATATTATGATTGCGGGCAAAGCCGTGACGGGTAACAGCTAATCATATTATATTTCTGAAAGTTTGTTTTTGTTTATTTGTTTGTTATTCAAGTACACTTTAACTACTGGACCAAATGAGATTACATTTGGTGTGAACACGTTTTAGGTATCTGAGATAAACACAATACTATTCCAGTTTAATTATATAATAATGACTTTTTAATAATACAGTATTTTACTAAAATATTGACATGATCCTGTTTTAGCGTATCGAGTAGCAAAAATTTATATGTCTTGGCCGAAAACCATAAATCGTATAATATTGTATACAGCAATATATTAAAATGAACAGACCTATTCTGATTTTGAAAATCGACTGTAAATTTTATTGCTTACATTATAATTGCAGGCAAAGCCGCAACGGGTAACAGCTAGTTATATATAGCTGTGAGATATATAGGCCTATTACATGAAAGCAAATGTTTATACCCATGTACCGTAAATGTTTTCATTTTAAAAATATGAGTTTTTGTTTTTGCCCTTTTACAGGAAGTAAATGTTCTTTACTAAAAATGTTTTTTTCTTTTCTTTCTTATTACTTCTTCTTATTTTTATTTCTTTACTAGGTCATGACAACCCGACTTATTTTAGGAAAAACTGGTGAATACAAGAACTTCTTTCACACTGCCAAGACCATGTTCAAAAAAGAAGGAATGAAAGTTTTTTACCGTGGATATGTACCCAGTATTATTGGAATCCTCCCATATTGTGGAATAGATTTTACTGTATATGAGGTATGTTTATGTGTTAATTAGAGTGTAGTTGTAATCAACTACCAGCAACTACGTAAATCTGAATACAAAACTCTTTTTGTATACATTTTTTAAAAACATATACAACGATTCATCATAATAAGTTTAATAATTAAAGTAATAGTAAAATATAATTTTCTTTGTTCTGTAAAATAATGTTTGAGGTTATATCTATTTATAGCTGTTACTTTACCCTATTCAGCTGTTATACTATGAAACAAAAAATCATTTATGAGAAATATTTAACAAGAGTGAATAATGTGTATGTATGCAACCCCAACCAACCGGGGTCATTTAGATCCAAGGAAATAAACCTCCACTTAGGGTGCAAGGCTCTTTAATCATTCAAAAGTAAAATAAAAAAGACAGAAAACGTTTTTAGAGTTACATTATTAAATGTGTAACCATTTTTTTTAATATGTTACAAACAGCTTCTAACTAAATAATTATTCTCGGATGTTTTAACAAGTTAATACAGTTCGTTACTAACGAATAAAAAGAACAAAAGCTTCATGGAAGTGTCAGCGCACTGAGACAAAGATGTTAACGGTTATTACAAATATATAAAATCCAAATTATCCAAATATTATGAAATATTTTAGTTATTGATTTATTTTCGCTTATAACAGCACTTACATTATATTTTTTTCAGACTTTGAAAAACAAATATTGTAAAAACGGTCGCAATGAAGAAAAAATCATAGCCTGCTGCCATTTTGTGGAATGATTTTAGGTTTCTGTGCTCAGTTAGTAACCTACCCTTTGGGTCTCTTACGCGTAAAGCTACAAGCTAAATGTAAGTGCTCGTATTTCAATATTACAACTCCAAAAATATATTATATTTTAATATAATCATTAGAATTAAAATGGTTAAACTATTTTTATTCCGGTTTTATAAAATTATGAACTTATTTAAGACGGAAAAACGATGGAACAAAAATTTAAACAATTTAGTCTATATCAGTATGGAACTTAGTTTCGTTTAATGTTAAATTTAATTAAATTTAGCCTGGCTTTTAACACTTGGTTGAATCAGATCTGTGCTAAAATATATACTTGTGATCAGAGTTTATTAAGTTCCCAAACAAAACTGGACTTAATTTCTCAAAATCAAAGAAGAATTTTATCACCCTTCAGTTTCATACAGTTCCTAACACACTACAGTGTAACAAAATTGAAAATGAAATAACCCGACAACTATCCTTAAATGCTACCAGGTTAATTATTATTTTTTATTTATTCTCGCTTCCTAAATGTTTTCTTTAAATTACTATTAAAAGTTGTACATTTTTAAAATCGTTTTTATTTACGAATAAAAAAAAATGACGACTCAAAATACGTTCTAGGTTCCCATTTCTGAATATTCCCAATTCTGACTCTTACAAATGGCTAATTTTACAATGACAATTCGCTTATGTATGGATAAAGACAGCAAAAAAAAAAAACTTTCTCCAGAGGTTAGGATAAGAAATAACTTTTTATTCCCGGGTCTTAATCTTACAAATAGCTACTTTTACAATTAAAATTTACTTATGTAGGATTAAAGACAGCAAAAAAACGTTTTCTAGTGGTTAGGGTAAGAGTTCATTTCATACTTACTAATGAAAATTTGCCAATTAAATGTTTGATTTAAAATTTACACATTTGTTTTCTATCTGGAAAGTGATTTTTAATGAATGTACTGTTTGTTCTAATTTCCTTTAATCAATTAATATTCTGTACACATGTTTTTCAGCACAAACGGAACATAATTGGATATCATTATTGCAAAAAATATACCGAAAAAATGGCATATTTGGATTATACAGAGGAATGTCTATGAGCACATTAAAAATAGTGCCTTCAGTTGCAATAACTTATTTTGTGTATGAATACTGCTGCTACATTTTTGGAGTTAAGATGATATAAATTATGATAATTATTATAATTTTATTTATTATTTATTTATTAATGTTTTTACAATTTGTATTAAAATCTTAATGTATTATTGTCTTAAACTTATTTTGTTTGCATCGCTCTGATTTTGTAACAGTATATTTCTATCACTCTTCTTTTAGGGTTTACTGATTCTTTTAGGACAACCTTACGGAGCTTCGTTCAAATACGAACTTGGAAAAGCCAAAAGACAATACATTAATTTAACCACAAATTATTAGTAAGAGCTTACCATCGCTACTAATCTGAATTCATACAAAGTTTGTTGCGATTTTATATACAATTCATTAATTCACATATACAACGCTAATGTACACATAATATACGTACAGAGAACTACCAGGAATTCCTAATAACAAATCAGTAAACCCTAAAAGAAGAGTGATAGAAATATACTGTTACAAAATCAGAGCGATGCAAACAAAATAAGTTTAAGACAATAATACATTAAGATTTTAATACAAATTGTAAAAACATTAATAAATAAATAATAAATAAAATTATAATAATTATCATAATTTATGTCATCTTAACTCCAAAAATGTAGCAGCAGTATTCATACACAAAATAAGTTATTGCAACTGAAGGCACTATTTTTAATGTGCTCATAGACATTCCTCTGTATAATCCAAATATGCCATTTTTTCGGTATATTTTTTGCAATAATGATATCCAATTATGTTCCGTTTGTGCTGAAAAACATGTGTACAGAATATTAATTGATTAAAGGAAATTAGAACAAACAGTACATTCATTAAAAATCACTTTCCAGATAGAAAACAAATGTGTAAATTTTAAATCAAACATTTAATTGGCAAATTTTCATTAGTAAGTATGAAATGAACTCTTACCCTAACCACTATAAAACGTTTTTTTGCTGTCTTTAATCCTACATAAGTAAATTTTAATTGTAAAAGTAGCTATTTGTAAGATTAAGACCCGGGAATAAAAAGTTATTTCTTATCCTAACCTCTGGAGAAAGTTTTTTTTTTGCTGTCTTTATCCATACATAAGCGAATTGTCATTGTAAAATTAGCCATTTGTAAGAGTCAGAATTGGGAATATTCAGAAATGGGAACCTAGAACGTATAGTGGTCATTATTTTTTTTTTTTTTGTTCGTAAATAAAAACGATTTTAAAAATGTACAACTTTTAATAGTAATTTAAAGAAAACATTTAGGAAGCGAGAATAAATAAAAAATAATAATTAACCTGGTAGCATTTAAGGATAGTTGTCGGGTTATTTCAGTTTCAATTTTGTTACACTGTAGTGTGTTAGGAACTGTATGAAACTGAAGGGTGATAAAATTCTTCTTTGATTTTGAGAAATTAAGTCCAGTTTTGTTTGGGAACTTAATAAACTCTGATCACAAGTATATATTTTAGCACAGATCTGATTCAACCAAGTGTTAAAAGCCAGGCTAAATTTAATTAAATTTAACATTTACACGAAACTAAGTTCCATACTGATATAGACTAAATTTTTTAAATTTTTGTTCCATCGTTTTTCCGTATTAAATAAGTTCATAATTTTATAAAACCGGAATAAAAATAGTTTAACCATTTTAATTCTAATAATTATATTAAAATATAATATATTTTTGGAGTTGTAATATTGAAATACGAGCACTTACATTTAGCTTGTAGCTTTACGCGTAAGAGACCCAAAGGGTAGGTTACTAACTGAGCACAGAAACCTGAAATCATTCCACAAAATGGCAGCAGGCTATGATTTAGTTCTTCATTGCGACCGTTTTTACAATATTTGTTTTTCAAAGTCTGAAAAAAATATAATGTAAGTGCTGTTATAAGCGAAAATAAATCAATAACTAAAATATTTCATAATATTTGGATAATTTGGATTTTATATATTTGTAATACCCGTTAACATCTTTGTCTCAGTGCGCTGACACTTCCATGAAGCTTTTGTTCTTTTTATTCGTTAGTAACGAACTGTATTAACTTGTTAAAACATCCGAGAATAATTATTTAATTAGAAGCTGTTTGTAACATATTAAAAAAAATTGTTACACTTTTAATAATGTAACTCTAAAAACGTTTTCTGTCTTTTTTATTTTACTTTTGAATGATTAAAGAGCCTTGCACCCTAATTGGAGGTTTATTTCCTTGGATCTAAATGACCCCGTTTGGTTGGGGTTGCATACATACACATCATTCAATCTTGTTAAATATTTCTCATAAATGACTTTTTGCTTCATAGTATAACAGAGCTGAATTGAGTAAAGTAACAGCTATAGATAGATATAACCTCAAACATTATTTTACAGAAAAAAGAAAATTATATTTTACTGTTACTTTAATTATTAAACTTATTATGATGAATCGTTGTATATGTTTTTAAAAAATGTATACAAAAATAGTTTTGTATTCAGATTTACGTAGTTGCTGGTAGTTGATTACAACTACACTCTAATTAACACATAAACATACCTCATATACAGTAAAATCTATTCCACAATATGGGAGGATTCCAATAATACTGGGTACATATCAACGGTAAAAAACTTTCATTCCTTCTTTTTTGAACATGGTCTTGGCAGTGTGAAAGAAGTTCTTGTATTCACCAGTTTTTCCTAAAATAAGTCGGGTTGTCATGACCTAGTAAAGAAATAAAAATAAGAAGAAGTAATAAGAAAGAAAAGAAAAAAACGTTTTTAGTAAAGAACATTACTTACTTCCTGTAAAAGGGCAAAAACAAAAACTCATATTTTTAAAATATAAACATTTACGGTACATGGGTATAAACATTTGCTTTCATGTAATAGGCCTATATATCTCACAGCTATATATAACTAGCTGTTACCCGTTGCGGCTTTGCCTGCAATTATAATGTAAGCAATAAAATTTATAGTCGATTTTCAAAATCAGAATAGGTCTGTTCATTTTAATATATTGCTATATACAATATTATACGATTTATGGTTTTCGGCCAAGACATATAAATTTTTGCTACTCGATACGCTAAAACAGGATCATATCATATTTTAATAAAATACTGTATTATTAAAAAGTCATTATTATATAATTAAACTGGAATAGTATTGTGTTTATCTCAGATACCTAAAACGTGTTCACACCAAATGTAATCTCATTTGGTCCAGTAGTTAAAGTGTATTTGAATAACAAACAAATAAACAAAAACAAACTTTCAGAAATATAATATGATTAGCTGTTACCCGTCACGGCTTTGCCCGCAATCATAATATACATTAAAGATCATGCATTACCGTGTTAGGACCAACAACCGTGTTAGTTAAGTTTTGGAGTACTCTTTAAAAAAAAATTAAGGTTTTTTCCTGCATCACCGTTTAACCCAACAACCGTGTCAGTTAGGTTTGGAGTACTCTTTTTAAAAAAATAAATAAAGGTTTTTTTAATGCTTCACCGTGTTAGGCTTAACAACCATATTAGTTTGCTAATGAAGTATTCTGTAAAAAAATATAAAGATTTTTCACGCATCACTATGTTAGGCCTAACAACCGTGTCAGGATATGTAGCCTAGTATTTTTTAAAAATTTAAAGGTTTTTTGACGCATCACCGTGATAGGTCCAACAACCGTGTCAGGATATGTAGTACTCTTTAAAAAAATATAAAGGTTTTTTCACGCATCACCGTGTTAGTTAAGTTATGGAGTACTCTTTAAAAAAAATATAAAGTTTTTTCCATGCATAACAGTATTAGGCCCAACAACCGTGTCAGTTAGGTTATGGAGTAATCTTTTGAAAAAAATAAATAAAGGTTTGTTTAATGCATCACCGTGTTAGGCCTAACAACTATGTTAGTTAGCTTATGGAGTATTCTTTAAAAAAATCTAAAGATTTATCACGCATCACTATGTTAGGCCTGACAATCGTGTCAGTTAAGGTTTGGATACTCTTTAAAAAAATAAAGGTTTTTTTCACACATCACAATCATAGGCCCAAC
Source organism: Callitettix versicolor (assembly GCA_022606455.1). Classification (NCBI taxonomy): domain Eukaryota; kingdom Metazoa; phylum Arthropoda; class Insecta; order Hemiptera; family Cercopidae; genus Callitettix; species Callitettix versicolor. The sequence goes on from CM040186.1 coordinate 91,002,470, forward strand.
AATCATATCAGTTAAGACATGTAGTATTCTTTAAAAAAATATAAAAGTTTTTTTACACATCACCGTGTTAGGCCTAATAACCGTGTCAGTTAATATACTTAGTATTCTTTTAAAAAATTTAAAGGTTTTTTCACACATCACCGTGATAGGCCTAACAACCGTGTCAGTTAGGATATGCAGTATTCTTTAAAAAAATATAAAGGTTTTTTCACGCATCACCGTGTTAGGCCTAACAACCGTGTCACTTAGGTTACGCACTATTCTTTTAAAAAATGGGTTTTCTATCATCCAAACCCGTGTTAGACGTATTTTTATTGTTTTACTGATCTGTAGATCAGTAAAACAATAAAAATAAGTCTAAAATCAGTACAACACGGTACCGATTTTCACCGGTAGCAATTTTGAGGTTATATTGGTCACTTTTATTTTCGATTTTTATTGTACTTCTCCTGCTTTCATATTTTGGATTTTTGCTTTTGGGCACATAATAAAGCATTTTAGTAAGAAAAATATCGAAAACTCCAATAGATGCTGCACTGCATATTTACCATTTTTTCATATAATGTAATTACACAAAAATATATATTATCTTACAATTAAAGTATCCTAATAAAATTGTATATAATATATATATTCTGCACTCTGTTTTACAAACATTGAATAGTCTTAAATGAAAAATACCAGATTGTGATTATTAGATGAAAATGTAACATTAAAAACAATAATTTTGCAATAAATGAAACATAGATTAAAATTTGTAAAATGGGATTAGATCTATGTCCATCTCAGGTGCCTAAATCTCATGTTCAGTAAACAGTAATTAAACCTGCCTATTATTAACAGATGTTACAAAACTAAAAACTGATAATTATTTTGGGCTGGGTAAGTAGTATAATGACGTTTTGTAAAACGGGAATAGACCTATATGTATCTCTGGTACTTAAACCATATACGACCCAAATTTCATCTCAATTGGTCCAGTGGTTAAAGCGTGATTGAATAACAAACAAACAAATAAACAAACAAACAAACACACAAACTTTCAGAAATATAATATGAATTAGATTAGATAGATTATTCTCATACCTATGTAGACTGCAAATGACTACTTCTAAACAGCTGATTTCGCACAACAGCTGTTGTTTCACTATCACTTAAGTTGAGGTTATGTTTATTGTTCTTCTTAATTTTAAAAGTATTTTCTAAATTTGTGTTATTAAATTATTTAATGAATATGACCTATACCAATTTTTGAATCCCAGAATCACAAAAATTTATTATTGTACTTAGATTATTAAACCCCTTACTGCATTCATCTTAATTTTTATAAAAATAGTTAAATCAAAATAGTGGAAAAGTATACAGTCAGATATGCCAAAAGAAGTATTCACTTGTGAAGTCGCAGTCCTGCAACTGCCGATTTTTTATTGTTTTTTTTAATGTTTTTAAAGTGATTTCTAATAATACTTTATTTAAAGGTAACTGGAAATAACAATTAATCCACCTTTATTTTTGTTTAATTATTAAAATATTTCTTTCACTGCTATATTCATTTAAAAATATCATCTGGAACAGCACAATAAAAAAGCATGTTTCTTTTCGACTTTCCTTGCAGGTTCAGAAGAGAAATAAATAAAAGTACAGAATTAAACCCAAGAATTTAAAAGGAAAATCAAGCAGTAATTTTTAATGTAGAGTTTAAACTTGCAAATATTAGACCAGAAACAATATAAAAAAGTACATCGAGTGGACACGCGGTTACTGAATTACGATTATTCATGCGTTGAAGTTATTCTTCTCAACCAGGAATGTAGCTCAAGCAATAGACCACCGAAGACTCAAATAAATTTAAAATTTGATTAATGTTTAATAGCAAGAATATTTTTTAATACTACTGTAGTAATAATCGTATTTTGTTTATGTCTTAATAAGTCCTTTTTAAATTAACAACTTACTTCGATCGGGAACACGGCGGTTTGGCTAATTGCCCCTGCTAAGGAACCGGCGATTAAGCGCTCGATTATTCCAAGATTTTGACTTCCGGTCTGGCTTTGGATCAAAATTTTTAAGCCTTCATATGCCATAAACTTCACTGCATATTCAGGGGCACTCTTTGATACGTGCACTAAATTTCCCCGCCACATTCCTCTTATACCGCCTTCACTAACAAGAGTCTTAACACAGTCCGTTATACGAATGTTATTTTTTCCATGTACCTAAACATTACAAAATATGCATTATTATTTTTAACATATTTATTTTAGTGTTGAAAGACGTCTTCAATAATCATTGATTAATTCATTCATTTAATTACCATTGATTCTAAGACGCATTTTTTCCTATTCTGACAATAAAAAACGAGGTGCATCTTAGAATCGATGGTGTCTTACATATTTAATGTCAAAAACCATAATCCAAAAACTCTTCTATTTTCATATTCTGAGAAATGGAACCTTGCTAACTGAACAATAGAACAAATCATACGGCTGTAAGATCATTCACTACGATAGCCTCCTTCCCTCTACAATTATGTCATTTTGTTTCCAATAGCCAATCAGTAACTAGTGTTTTTGTTTAAACTTGTGTGTTTGGTGAGACTTGTTTAAAAAAAATATCGTGTATAAAATGTCTTCAGAGGGAGTGCATTACGATGCAGCAATGACTCGAACAGTTATTTTACTCACCGAACAAAATGGAAATAGAGCTGGGGAACAGGAAGCTGCAATAAGTGCAGCAAACACTCGCAGGTGGTGCAAGGACAGAACTTCAATTTTGCGTGTAAAGCTACGTTAAAATATTTTACCTTAAATACAAAATGATGCTATCCTGCATATGATGAAGACATCCTACAATTCTTAATTGATGCTAAATGTAAATTTCCACCAATAACGTGTCAATTAATAAATCAATGGAAACAGCTGCAAGTTATGGAACAAATTTATTAAAGGCTACAAAAGGTTGATACAATGGGTTTATGTGTCGTCAAGATCTAGCTCTACGGCGTCGAACTTCCATTTTTCAAAAACTTCCAGCTGATTTTGAAGTAAAACTTTCGAGCTTCCAGCGTCATATCATTGAACTTTGTAAGATGCGTAAATATGCACTTAGATAAATAGGCAATGTTAATGAAATACCGATATGCAACAAAATTATACAGAGAAATTTTAATTTCCCTAAGGTACTAGAGGAATTAAAATAAAAACTATAGAATATGAGAAACACAGTGCAACGGTCATGCTATGCGGTACTAACTATCAACCTCGAGGTTTAGTTTAGTATGTTTAAGTGTTTGATCATTTACTTTGAAGTAAGTACAGTAGGATATATGTAATACATTTTATTTTTTTAAAAACATTAATTACTTTGTAACGTTTCTTAAAAATTGTTTGTAAAATACAGTGCGTCTTAGAATTGATGGAATCTTAGAATCGATGAAGTACATTAGTTTATTTGAAACTTTAAAAAGAGAATAATAAATGTGCTGAATATACAAAAACATAAACACACTGTAAATAATATTGTTTTAATATTTTGTGAATGAGTACAATGAAGAAACAGCAGATGGAAAACATGAAGAGCATAGCAAAAGGCAAACGCTGGGAAAATTTAGACGAGGAATGGGACGGACTGAAGGAAATACCAAGGAGACAGTCAGTGGCACAGTTCCGTCTTGACACAGGTCATGACTGCCTCGCCGCCCACTTGAAGCACACTGGAGTCTACTCCTCTGAAATGTGCCCTCTGTGCCAAGACACGAACTCAAATATGAACAAGGAACACCTGCTGACATGCCCTGAATTGAACGACAGAAGAGCTTCACTCGACTGTATTGGGAGGCAAGGATGCTGATGGACTGGAATCCGGGCTAGCCATAGGAAACAACAACAACAACATATTTTGTGAATGTATCATTGTTGCACTTAACACCAAAAATATTGACCTTGATACTAAGTTTAAAACTGACACAAAATTTAAAACTACTAAATTTTCACCTCAAGAGTGACAATTAAGCCAAAATCTTCCTCAGAAGTACGGTTAGCTTTCCTTATCAAATTTAATTTTTGAAAATTAAACAATTTTCTGTTACAAAAATATTTAAAATATAAATTAGTAGACCAGATAGTATCATAACAGGGAAATAAATATATGCACTTACTTGAAGGAACGTCTTGGTACGGTCTATTGGTGCTGTGCATGTTTTGGCCACGGCGCCTGCTATCCCCCCCGCTGCGAAGTGGTACCACCACTTTCCGTTTGGCTTATCTTGTGGTTCTGCAAGTTGTGGACTGGGTTTTTCAACCACAAGATAAGCCAAATGGAAAGTGGTGGTACCACTTCGCAGCGGGGGGGATAGCAGGTGCCGTGGCCAAAACCTGCGTAGCACCAATAGACCGTACCAAGACGTTCCTTCAAGTAAGTGCATATATTTATTTCGTTATGATAATGTCTGGACCACTCATTTATATTTTAAATATTTTTGTAATAGAAAATTGTTTAATTTTCAAAAATTAAATTTGATAAGGAAAGCTAACCGTACTTCTGAGGAAGATTTTGGCTTAATTGCTCTTGAGGTGAAAATTTAGTAGTTTTAAATTTTGTGTCAGTTTTAAACTTAGTATCAAGGTCAATATTTTTGGTGTTAAGTGCAACAATGATACATTCACAAAATATGTTGTTGTTGTTGTTTCCTATGGCTAGCCCGGATTCCAGTCCATCAGCATCCTTGCCTCCCAATACAGTCGAGTGAAGCTCTTCTGTCGTTCAATTCAGGGCATGTCAGCAGGTGTTCCTTGTTCATATTTGAGTTCGTGTCTTGGCACAGAGGGCACATTTCAGAGGAGTAGACTCCAGTGTGCTTCAAGTGGGCGGCGAGGCAGTCATGACTCTGTGTCAAGACGGAACTGTGCCACTGACTGTCTCCTTGGTATTTCCTTCAGTCCGTCCCCCATTCCTCGTCTAAATTTTCCCAGCGTTTGCCTTTTGCTATGCTCTTCATGTTTTCCATCTGCTGTTTCTTCATTGTACTCATTCACAAAATATTAAAACAATATTATTTACAATGTGTTTATGTTTTTGTATATTCAGCACATTAATTAATCTTTTTTTTTTAAATAAACTAACGTATTTCATCGATTTTAAGACGTGATGTATTTTACAAACAATTTTTTAAGAAACGTTACAAAGTGATAAACGTTTTAAAAAAAATAAAATTTAATAATTATATCCTACTGTACTTACTTCAAAGTAAATGATCTAACACTTAAACTAAACCTCGAGATTGATAGTTAGTACCGCATAGAGTGACCGTTGCACTGTGTTTCTCATATCATATAGTTTTTATTTTAATTCCTCTAGCACCTTAGAATTCTCTGTATAATTTCGTTGCATATCGGCGTTTCATTAAAACTATGAGTTTATCAGAATGTCATTTGGATTGAAAAATAGTCCGCGCACTTTTCATCGAATAATGAACAACGTATTGCGTGGGATACAAAACGAGACTTGCTAAGTTTATCTTGACATTATAATCTACTCTTCTAGTTTGCAGGAACACTTAATTAGATTAACAGAAGTTTTGAATAGATTAAGAGAAGCTAATTTTAAAGTACAATTAGATATAAAATATAATTTTTAAGGAAATAAATTACTTATTTGGGTCATATAGTGACACCAGATGGAGTCACACCCGATCCCGATAAAATAAATATAATTAAAAATTACCCTATTCCTAAAACTACAAAAAAAATTAAAGGATTCTTGTAATTACTTGGCTATTATCGAAAATTTATAAATTTGTTTGCAAAAATAGCTAAACCATTCACTAACTGTTTAAAGAAGAATGCCAAAATTGATATTAATAGGCCTAACCCTGATTGTGTAAATTGTTTTGAAACATTTAAAAATATTTTCATGAATATACCATTGCTGCAATATCCTGACTTCGAAAAGGACTTTATATTAACTACAGATGCGAGCAATTTTGCAGTTGGAGCTATTTTGAGTCAAATGAAAGACTGAAAAAATCTGCCATTGCGTATGTTAGTCGAACTCTAAATGACAGCTAGACTAACTACTCTGCAATTGTATGGGCAACGAAACATTTCCGACCTTATCTATTTGGAAGAAAATTTAAATTTATTCAGTCCATAAACCAATGGTTATTTTCCATCAAACAGCCAAATTCTAAATTACTAAGATGGATATTAAAATTAGAAGAATATGACTGTGAAATAAAATATAAAAAAGGAAAATTAAACCAAAACGTCAATGCTTTACCGATGTCACCGATTAAATTTCAACGGAACCTGGAAGAAGTGTTGATAAAGAACTGGAGAAAACGGCAGCTGAATCAACTTTGCTCTACTTCCCGGAACTGGATGATAGTCAATCAATGATCGTGAACTTCGACATAGAGGAGGACGACGCCGCCAATCACGAAGAAATGAACGAGATAACTGACCAGACCGTTCATTCAAACTTTGAAGGTGACACCGTGGAAATTCCAATCTCGGAAGAGCCCGTAAATTATGGAAGGAACCAGAGTTTTATATCGCTGCTGAAATATCACCCAAACTGGTTATCGCAAAAATGAGACTGACAGTCGAAGGAATATCTAGTACCCGACGTGAAATATAACATTTATTTTGAAAATGATATTTATGAGCGATTTGCTGAGTGTATATCCAGATATTTTACAGATTCAAGGCTTCTGTTAGTTAAGTGTAGCACTAAATTAATTGATGTTATCGATGAAGATGAAATTCTTAATATAATAGATAACTATCACATAAGTAAAACTAATCACCGATGCATAAACGAAACATATGAGCAAATTAAAAGAAAATATTATTGGCCAAACATCAAGGAACATATACAGAATAAAATCAATAATTGTGAAGTATGTTTAAAATCTAAATATCATAGAGTACCGCTCAACCTTGAAATGAATCTCACACCCACACCTATTAAACCACTACGGATAGTACACATGGACAGCATCTCCTTAGAGAAGAAGTAGGTTTTTAAGCTTAATCGACGTATTCTCAAGATACGGACAAGGTGTTCCAGAATTAATCGTAGTAGATAATGAGACTGAGTTTAATAATAAAATTATTTATTTTTTTACAAACTTCTAGATTACTTTGCACATTATGGTGTTCCAGAATTAATCGTAGTAGATAATGGGACTGAGTTTAATAATAAAATTATTTAAAAAATCACAGAACTGCACAACATTAAATTACATTTTACTAACACGCAACACTCACCTTCTAATTGGTTGTGCGAACGCTATCACTCCACATTAATTGAACATATTAGGTTACTAAACGATCAGGAGGAGTTTAAGAAGGACAATATTGTGAAAAAAGTAAAATATGCAGTAATAGCTTATAATAACAGTATCCATCCAGTCACAAAATTAACCCCTTTCGAAGTATTATACCATGTACATAACACCCAATAATATATAGAGAATGAATTTTTAAATGACTATGTTATTAGCCATAAAGAAAAAACTAAAAAATTATATGAACAAATTAGGGACAGTAATCAAAAAATTAATGAAAACATTCAGGTTAAACGGAAACAAAACAAAGAACCGATACCTGAAATACCGGAAGAAGTTTACGTAAAAGCAATGCAAAAACAAAATAAAACTAAGAATAAGTTTATTCAGAAATAAATCCGCAGAGAAAGACTGCAGACATCCGAGGAAGGCATCATAACACGAAAAACAAAATACATTTGTCAAAAATTAAAAGGCCAAAGAAGAAAATCGAATCCACAACAATTATTGTAGATAATCCTGTCCAAGTCCTACCTCCCTCATTACTAGAGCAACCGAAATTAAAAATGTAATACAAAATCTAGGGATAATCCCGATTGAAATGGGCACAGCCAAACTACAATTATTTCAACATACCTTTATACATTATTATAATCTTGAAACATTGTGTGACCAATTAGATAAGTTAGAATTATATTATAAATGATATATACTTTAATGAAAAATGAGTCAATTGTCAAATAGAATCTAAGAGTATGATTAATGATATGCAAAAATGATAATAGGAAAATTAGGGATTTGGTTAATTATATACAGTATATAAATCACACAAGAGAGGTAATTATGGAAAAATTAGAAATTATAACTGTTAGAGATTAAATAAAGGTAAAGTAAAAAGAGGACTAATTAATAGGTTTGCGCTCAGTAATTAAATCCCTGACAAGAAATTGATGCAAGAAAACTTTAACAAATTAATAGAGGACATTGAAAAAAAATCATTTTAATATAAAAAACCAATTTAAATATCAATGCCATTAACAATGACATTATTAAACAATTAATAAAACCATGGATATTATAAACAGCAATATGGAGGAAAAAAGAAATAAACTGCTATGTGTTAATATAAAGTTAGAAAATCTGTTAGAAATAGAAATCAGTAGAGATGTACTAAAATAATTGCATATATTGTATAATGTAATATTAAATTTAGTTGTAGACATAGAAAACCTTACTTATAATATATACAGACTATATAAAATGTTAAAAATTAATAACTGATTGTATTAAAAAAGTCATAATAAATATTAATAGTTATTTGCTTAACGATTAACTTTAAATGGTTATTTGTAAACATAAGACTACTGTATTTAAAATAATTCTCTCTGAATCGTTCGTGAAAATGCATTTATTGAATACAAACTTAAGAAATTAGATACAATGTAATAATATATTAGTTGTAGTGTAAGGTCTTTATTTAGGACAGTTTTTTTGCTAACATTGGCATTTGTATTTATTCGATAAATTAATAAATGACCAAGTAGAAATAAATTATTTATGATTTCATGTTAACATTTAAAACAGCATGTGATGTTTTCGATAGTAGATTATAATGACTTTCCAGTAAAATAATAGGAACCAACATTGTTATTTGTTCTCCTGAACACTAGAACAATTATAAGGTATAATGAATTATTTAATAAATTAAATTTTCAATGCATCTCTACTGTTTTGGACTCAATTTACACAAAGTTTTATAAATCAAACATTTTGTAATTAAAAATTAGTGCATATTTTTAGAGGTTAGAAACTATATAATAATACAAGTATAAAATTATTGTTTAAACATAATTTTGAATGTTGACGAGGAGGCCTATGTTACAGTGAAAACATTATCTTAAAAAAATAGTTTTGACACGGTACTTATGTATTTATTTTTAATAAGTAAAGGAAACTGTCGTTCTGTAAGGTAAAAGGTGAAGAAAGCCCATAACAGTCTCTGAGAAACGTTTGTAAATTTCATGTGGAATCAGTACCGTAATACCATTAATTTCTACAAACCTTTTACTACATAATCCTGTATGAAAGAAGTTAGTGTGTAGAATAATTAAAGTTACAGTAGTAACAACATGAAAACACACATGTTAAAAATAATACTACAAGCTACTAATAATTTATGTAATAACTTACCTTCGCAAAGTGCGAGACAACCGAACTCTTATCCGATATTCTTTTTTGTATAAAACGCCTACCAAACCCTCTCTTCTATATCCTTTCCGTAAAAACTTTCTTAAATTATCTTTTCTACAGCCTTTAGGTAAAACTTTCTTAGCGCTACCTTTCAACACTCTTTTTTAAAACTTTCTTAAACCCACTCTTCTACAGCCTTTAAGTAAAACTTTCTTTAACGCTACCTTTCTACACCCTTTTCGTAAACTTTCTTTTACGAAGTTAGTGTTAAGAAATATGAAAGAAGTTAATGTGTAGAATCAATCAGATAATTAAACTTACAGTAGTAACAACATGAAAACACACATGTTAAAAATAATTATACAAGCTACTAATAATTTATGTAATAACTTTCTTTTCGCTAAGTTTTCGTAAACCTTTCTTTTATCCGACATTTTTTTTTTTTTAAACGTTCTTTTTTCCTCTCTTCTACATCCTTTCCGTAAAACTTTCTTAAATTATCTTTTCTACAGCCTTTAGGTAAAACTTTCTACAATACTCTCTCTGTAAACGTTTTTTGTAAAACTTTAAATTAAACTCTTTATTGTACTATTTTAGTAAAATTTTTCAAGATAGCCTTTAATATTTAATAAAACTTTTCAGTTAAACGCTTTAAATATTTTGTTTATAGGCCTATATTTTATTTTATAGGCCTATATTTTATTTTATAAAAATGAACACTAGAACGTATTAGAAGGTGAGGAAATGAAAAATCATAAAATATGAGGTATTCAATGCATCTAAACGATGTGTTGGTAAAACTCAAGTGAAATTAACTAGTTTCTATGGTAATAAATATATTTTTTAATATTTTAATTGTTGTTTGTTCTATTATTTTAATAATAATAGTACTGTATTCCATAATACAGTTGTTGATATCTTAAATCTAGTTTAAAATAATAAATATATAAATTTATTTAATGGCCCATCAAATTAGTTACCACGTGTTAGGTTGGTACATTTAATAGTCTCGGATCAATGCTTTACCATTTTGGTCATTCTAACAGCTCAATTTTCTAGTAAATAAATTTTAACTTATTATTTCTATAAAGATATTCTAAATCTTAGTTAAAATAACTAGTGCAAAAAATATTTCAATGCTTGTGTTTCGCTTTTCAAATAAACAAATTTTGTTTGCACTTACAAAATACATTTGCACAAATGTTATATCTGTAAAATATGTTTAAGTAGACAGTCTCCGCAGGTGGGTGCAGACTAGCTGCATCTATTGAGAGAATTTAGATGTTCCTCGCGGTACCCGAGTCTAACACACACACACACACACACACACACACACACACACACACACTTACAACATTACACTTAAGACTTTAATACTTTACACTCCCACTTACATTTAGGGAGGCGATAATAGTCTCAATGTGCTTTTTGCCTAAAAAAAAGTAGACAGTTTTAAATAACTTGTAATCGTCAATGTGTGCATAAAAAAAGAATAATTGTATTCAAAAAAATTGTCAAGTCACGTGATTGTGTTTTATAAGCCTTACTCAAAAGAATTTATAACCTTTCTATTAGATATATATATTGTGGTGTACAGATGGGTCCAAAACACCTAAGAGAACTAGAGATGGAGTAATTCAACAAAACACCAAATACTTTGAGGCAATGAAGAAATAAACTGGCATCTTTCTAGCGGATGTCTATGTTATTGATAGGTGTGTGCAGAAGAAACTTGACAGGCAATAAAGGGGAAAGAGCATCGCCATTATGTCAGATAGCCAAGCAACCATTAAAGCGCTGAGCTCTCCAACCATCAACTCAGGTGGAGGAATGCCTGCAAAAGCTAAACGACATGGACCAGAGCACTACTATGGGTACCAGCACACACCAGGGTAGAGCGAAAAGAAAAAGCAGATGAGCTGATAAGGAAGGGGGCTCGTAATGTTCTAAATACATACGCTCCAGCTCAACGTAATGACCAAAAATTTTGTGGACTTAAAAACAGTTAATTCAAGGTGAAAATCAAAGAGAAAAAGGAAATCTAAACTCTGCTTAGATAAGAGGGGTTTAAGGCAGGCAAACAAGCTCTTCGGATACTGTAATAGAAGCATAGCAAAGATCTGCATCAGCCTCAGTAAAAGGAATCTAAGATTTCAGGTGGAGGAATGCCTGAAAAAGCTAAATGAGCTGGGCATAGCACTATTCTGGGTACCAGCACACGCCAAGGTAGAGCAAAATGAGAAAGCAGATGAGCTGATAAGAAAGAACTCAGAACATTAACTCAACATAAGAACCAGAACTGTTTTGTGGACTTAATACAGTCAATTCAAGGTGAAACGTAAACAAAAGAGGAAGATAGAAAATATAAATTTTGCTTACATAAGAGGGATTTAATCAGACAAATAAGCTCTTCGGATACTGTAATAGAAGCATAGCAAAGATCTGCATCAGCCTCAGTAAAATGAATCTAAGATTCCTGACAGGATATTTTTACGCGCATGGTGCTCTTAAGAGACATACTGGGGATATCTAGGCTTAGAAAACTCAATGTGCAGATTCTGCAGGAAGGAGAGGTTGCTTATCGTACACACTTTATGCCAGTTAGACTAATGAGGATGAGGGATCAGGGGAAACATTAAGGGAAAAGCAGAGCAACAGGAGTAACTGCGGTTAGGACAGTAGGAACGTGGCATACTTTAAGATGCGCAGTTCAGGACACAGCCGACTGACCACCGAGTGCTATAGAATATAAGAAGCGAATCACAATAGAATGTAGTAGTGTAATTGTAACTTCTAAAATTCATTCATTCATTCATTAACATAAATAGCAGAGCATTTCATAACATTTTTAAGTCATTTTTCTTCAGTAGGCATTTTAATTTTTATCATCAGTCTATCAACGCCTTAAATACGAACTTTTAAACTACAAAAATAAAAGTTTCTTTGAACAATTTATTGTTCTATTTGCCTTATAATATTGTATCTTATGTTTCCCAATGTTTTTTCTCAAATCAAAAATCTAATGAGAAAATTTGTGTGTGTGTGTGTGTGTGTTGGCACACTCACGTTCACGACTTTGATCTGATTTTATTCAAACTTCGCATAAATGCTGACTACGGTTATATATTGGACAAGCTCAAGTTCATTGATCAACTAAATTCGTTCAACAGCTTCAAAATGGCAACCACTTAAATCTTAAAAATATCGTAACTTTTTTGGTCTCAAATTGATTTTGAAAGTCCGATGTCACCGTCGTAATCAGAGTTTAAAACTTTATAAATTAGCATTTTGAATTTTAAAAATCCATCGAAATTAAGAATTTTTTGGCAGCGGCCAAGGTTCATTTTTGTATTTTCAATGTAATCAGAAAAGTTTATAGTGGTAATATATGCAGATCTTAATGTTGATTATGATGGTGAAATCACAGTTTCAAAAGGGTAAGATAAAGAAAAATACTTTTAAAAATTCACTTGTATACTGTTAGCAAGGCAGTTATGTGCCTTGATTATATAGTTGTTCAAATAGAAAAATAACAATTCATTTGAACTTTTGGGAATTCTAAAGCAGTAAGCTACTGTGGCAACTTCTCAAAGCTACGATACAGGAAAGTATCATTTAGGTCACAGGAAAAGATAGACACAAATACGTTATTTATAAATTGAAGTTTTATTGAACTCTTTGGAAGTCAGACATAATGAGTTGTTTGAAACAAAAATATTTTTAATCCTAAGTTATCCAAAGAAGTAATGTTTAAGATGACATAACACACATTTTATTCACTTCATCCTTGTTAACAGTAATATTATTTACTTCGTTATTATTTGGAAATTGGTTAAAAGTTACAGTATTATTATATATTTTTGTAATTGTTAAAACTTCTGTTTTCCTAATTTCAGTGTAGGTTTTCCTTAAACAGCTCTATTAATGAGTACTTACAATATGAGAAGCCTAATGTTTCGTGACAGAATCTGATGAATGCGTGAATCACTCTGTGCTATTTGGTTTATAAAATTATGGCTATAATAAATGTATAAAAACTGTTTTTACAAATTACACCGAGTAGGCCGTCTTAATATCAAGTTTATTTTTCTTCAAATCTAACTGAGATGAGATTAAAATCTGATCAACTTTAAGCCAAGATACTGTTTATCACAGAAGAGCAAAAGACAAATGACATAACTTTACTGATACTTTTAAATTATTAATTATAAATATTTCAAAACCTTGTAAATTTTCACAGTTACAAATAGGATTTGATTGAAATAACACTAATGTTCTATCCTATATTGGTTTTTAGGAATCGCAGCACGCAGCTGTCTCGCTGATTTGATGGAAGCGCTTGACCACTTAGGGTCAGTGTGCCCTTAATTTATACAATATTAAACACACATCCGTAATAGCTTTGAATGTATTAGGCTGTTCCTAATAATTACTTAGGAATTGACATTAAAAATTTTTGTTTTATATTACTTATTTAAAATTAATTTAGTAAAATATCTGATAAAAAGACAGGATATATAAATTAAAAATTACGATTAAAAGACAAAAAATATAAATACAATACAAGCACGCAAAGAAATGTTATAATGTTTCACGCTTACTTTATGCTCCACTCAAACCATGTTTAAAGCCAAACAGTAATTTTTATGAAAAAAATGTTTAAATACAAAACAGAAAATAAGCTTTCCTCCAACTTTCCCACTGACAAAACTTCGCTACTTAAAAAAACAAATAAAACCTTTGTTTACTGAGAAAAAAAACATGACATAGTCTGTTTTATTTAAAATTCTGTTTAAAGTTTTTCAGTTTTAAAAATCCAGACATTTTTAAGGGGATAAAATTAAATCAACACAACACAGCGTCCTTCCCTTTGTTTTCTCCTTGAAGACAATTGATGTACAAAGTTTTAACCGTGTTAAAAAGCGAAGCGCGTGAAGCAATGTAAAATTGTTGTAACCATCGTACACAATGTGGCAACGCTGCAAAAACTGTCACACACCAGGTTTGGTGCTCGCTACTATGGGTCAGCCGCTTAAGAAACACAAATGGGACATAGAGGGGAAGAGTGCGAGTGAGAGATCGAGTTCCCACTCTCTCACCATAGCTTTCTCTTTTTCCTTTCATCGCTGAGCAGTAACAGTTTGTAAACTCAAACTGGCAGACTGACATTGCACAATTGAAAGGAGTTGGAGGGGAATTCTCCTACATGAACGAGAAATTCTCGCGCAGGCCGTTTACTATAGTGATGCTTTTACCCTAATTTTGTTTTACAGCTGCTATCTGTTATGTTAATTGCATTAAGAACTGACATGAAAAATAACAGATACAACTGCTAATTTTTTACAATGTGAACATAATCCTCTTAGCAGAATAAGCAGGAAAACACATCTTAAATAGTGTTGTTTCATTACTGTATTTTTCATTCCTTATCTTGACAGCTGCGATAAACAGTGAGGATGCAGTTGGCATGTTTTGTCATAGTCTACCAGCGTTATTAATCCATAGGATTCCTTAATTAATAAATCTCTGACGATAATGAGAAAATACTATTAACAGGTTACTTTTAAAGATCCAATTAATTGTGCTTGGTTTGTTTGGACGCACGTTTAAGTAATATGGAATAAAGTATTTTATATATAGCACGTGTAATTCTCTTTTTTATGGTATTCACTATGTGATTTAAACTACTTTTATTTACTCATGTTTATAAGTAAAATATTAATAAAACAATTATATTGTATTTAATACATGTAAGCTACCTATAGGTATATCTTGTTTAAGCTTTTATATTATTTATTCATGTTTTTATTTAATTAAAATGTTCCTGTTAGATCTTTCACCTGGTATTTTGCTATTGGCTGTCATATTTCTGATAATTTTTATTTTTGTTATACTAATATTTTCTAAAAACAATGTTGTCATTTACTGTAATTATAATTGTGTGTAAAATGGAAAAATAAGTGTTTGCATGTCATATAATAACCTGTTATAAGACATATGTTTTAAATATAATATTTAAGCTTTATATTTTTATAATGTTAAAAGTAAAAATTTGACATAAATTGTATTACATTTACTATTTATAAAAAAAAATCCACATTTAAATTAGTA
This sequence comes from Callitettix versicolor, assembly GCA_022606455.1. Taxonomy (NCBI): domain Eukaryota; kingdom Metazoa; phylum Arthropoda; class Insecta; order Hemiptera; family Cercopidae; genus Callitettix; species Callitettix versicolor. The sequence goes on from CM040186.1 coordinate 91,018,059, forward strand.
GTTAACAGAGAAAATTCATACGGCAGTCTGAATCTCTGAGTAATAGCCAACACCCAATGGAAATAAACGATTACAATGTGTTTATCAGTTAGATTAGCAGCTTCAACGTTTAACAGGTTCAACAGTTAGCAGTTAGCAGGCCGAAAACAGAATTAGCAGCTTCGACATTTAACAGGTTCAGCAGTTAGCAGTAGAGGTTAGCTGTTAGCAGGCCGAAAACAGCATTAGCAGCTTCAACGTTTAACAGGTTCAACAGTTAGCAGTAGAGGTTAGCTGTTAGCAGGCCGAAAACAGCATTAGCAGCTTCAACGTTTAACAGGTTCAACAGTTAGCAGTAGAGGTTAGCTGTTAGCAGGCCGAAAACAGCATTAGCAGCTTCAACGTTTAACAGGTTCAACAGTTAGCAGTAGAGGTTAGCTGTTAGCAGGCCGAAAACAGCATTAGCAGCTTCAACGTTTAACAGGTTCAACAGTTAGCAGTAGAGGTTAGCAGTTAGCAGACCGAAAACAGCATTAGCAGCTTCAACGTTTAACAGGTTCAACAGTTAGCAGTAGAGGTTAGCTGTTAGCAGGCCGAAAACAGCATTAGCAGGTTCAACGTTTAACAGGTTCAACAGTTAGCAGTAGAGGTTAGCTGTTAGCAGGCCGAAAACAGCATTAGCAGCTTCAACGTTTAACAGGTTCAACAGTTAGCAGTAGAGGTTAGCTGTTAGCAGGCCGAAAACAGCATTAGCAGCTTCAACGTTTAACAGGTTCAACAGTTAGCAGTAGAGGTTAGCAGTTAGCAGGCCGAAAACAGCATTAGCAGCTTCAACGTTTAACAGGTTCAACAGTTAGCAGTAGAGGTTAGCTGTTAGCAGGCCGAAAACAGCATTAGCAGCTTCAACGTTTAACAGGTTCAACAGTTAGCAGTAGAGGTTAGCTGTTAGCAGGCCGAAAACAGCATTAGCAGCTTCAACGTTTAACAGGTTCAACAGTTAGCAGTAGAGGTTAGCTGTTAGCAGGCCGAAAACAGCATTAGCAGCTTCAACGTTTAACAGGTTCAACAGTTAGCAGTAGAGGTTAGCAGTTAGCAGGCCGAAAACAGCATTAGAAGCTTCAACGTTTAACAGGTTCAACAGTTAGCAGTAGAGGTTAGCTGTTAGCAGGCCGAAAACAGCATTAGCAGGTTCAACAGTTGGCAGTAGAGGTTAGCAGTTAGCACCGTAGCAGGACGGAAGCAGCATGCTCTGACCCTGCTATTTAACAGTTTACAGTTCAAGTCTATTACCTGTTATTTTTAAATGTGATTAGCAGTTTTCGCTTGTTAAAACTATTTAGCAGTTAAAATATAACAGATTGCTAAATAGCATTCCATCACTAGTTTACTAAGTGGCTGGACTGTATACAGTATTGGGCTCTAACTTCCAGCGATATATAACGGCTGACAACACCCGATAGCTTCGCAGTATTAAAAAAACAATTAATTTAAGTCTAAAATCATTTTATATACAAAGTCCTTAAAGAACTCATAACTCTGTTTAAACTTATAACTTGTTATTTACAAGTATGTTAATTATAGCACAATAACCATTTTAGTTATTTATATACCTCGTAATCAATTAATATTTCATTATTAAACAAATATTTAATAACATTGGTTACTAGTCTTTAAAAAATGGCAATAAAATAACCTTTGTTAAACTATTATTGACGAAATGTGTGCGAATTTTCTGTTAACATTGTCCCCCTTCCCATATCATTTTCTGTTGCACATTGTTTTATATTTTTAGCTTAGATATAGTCCTATGTGACAAAATATCATTTTTAATCACTTACAGATACATTGGCCTATACAGTCACAGAAGGATAAAAATCCAAATAAACTACTATTTAGCATTAAGGAGAACAGAAAAGAAACATATTCTCAAAATCTTAAAAACTATTCCTTCAATATTATTTGTGTGATGAAGTTTTTCTTTATCCAAAAAACACTTTATTAACCACACAAAGCATCTTGAGGTGAAATGACTGTAGCCCAAAGACATTAATGTAGTAAAAATTCACTTACAATCCATTTCGACGACAATATTTTGGATGAATTTAGAAACTCGTTGAACGTAAACTTTAAATGAGAAAGTTTGCACAATGCTTTGGTAAACGTTTCCACGAAACATTAAGATCGCAAAACGAATTGAACAATTCCGAAAGTTATGAATTACGTTGGGGTTGCTCATTTTTCTCTTGGAACATTCAAGTCGGAAAACTTGTTAAGTGAAAAGTTTCACTAACCTATTGAGGAATAAAAACCGCAAAGCAATTTTATTGCGGTAACAAATCTGACAATCGCCTTCTAAGTTGTTAGAAAATGTTGTTGCTTGCACTAGTTACTTAGGTATATCAAAAGAAATGATAAGAAATATTGAAATTTTCTTGAATTAAATTTTTTCCGAAAATATTCGCGACGAAAGTTAACGACATAGGAAATCTGGCTTATTTATCAAAACTGATAATATATAATTATTCACAATTCAAGACAACGTACAACAATATAAGAAATTTAAGGTTCCAGAGTTAAATAAAAAAAACCTAACAGCTGTCAGGGTTCATTTTAGTTTTTCCATTTATTTATCGAATCGCAAATTTATTTTATTTCAAATCTGATAAACTGGTTTTGTTATAAATTCTCATTAGGGGAAAAATATGTTGAACCGATTTAGAGAAATTGTACCAATGTTCCGTTTTTCATCAAAAAAAAGATTCCGCACTATATTTTTTTGTAATAATATAGTGACCCAAATATTTTGTTTGATAATTTGAGCAAAATTTTACCAAAATCGTTAGAGCTTATAGGTCTATTGAGAAAAGCCGAATACAAAATAACAACATGCATTACAGTTACTGCAGGCTGTGCACATTATTCTAATATGAAAAAGGTTATAACATTTTTGTACTTTTTCGTGCAACCACTTCTTGCAATCTCCGTTCAGCGTCAAAATGCTAAATGTACACTTTAACTTCACGCTGAAGTACACACTCTTCAAAATAAAACCCAATATAGCCATCATGATATACGATTTTTATGCTCCTTTATACCGATCCTTTTTAGCGTTAAAACGTAACCAGGAGGCCCGTGAGAAATTCCGCAAAGTTTTAAGTAAACACAGCTTTTTGAATGAGAGTAGTCGTTGAACAAGTGGGGAGGGTGAGGGCGGTAATTGGAAGGAAAGGAAAATATGCTAAAAAAATAAATCGAAAAGCAATAAGTTTGAAATATTATTCACTAATCTATGAGTAATTGCAGTATAGGCCTATAGACTACATTTCATTACAGATTATTGTTTTTTAATAGAAATTTTCACATAGCATTACAATACCTCGTTCTAAACAATATTTGTTGTATGAATATAGTCTTCTTGTACTTTTTGTGTTTCATTTTCTGTAATGGATAGAAACATTTTAGTTGATTTAGTTGAAAAGGCTACATAAAATTGTCCGTGAATAAAGACGCATTTGGTAAATACAATCGTGCTCTTTGAAGTCCCTACAACTTGTTTATAGTGAAAGCAAACGCAATTTTAATAGGTCTTCTACTCAATTGAACAGGCATGCTTGATAACCTCTAACTGTATTTTGACATTTAAATTGTACTTCGTATTTTATTATGTCCGTATTAACAATAGATAAATGCACAATGGAAGGAGAAATCACAAATATATTTTTGTCCAAAACATGTGTTTTGGTATTCGAAATGCTTGTTCCAGGTTGTATGTCGGGCAGGGATAGGAGACTGTCAGTAGGGTCATATAACCTTTAAGATTAATGACTTTTAAATAAATAATGAAATAGTCTAAGCAGGTTATGCAAAAAAGTGGCATATGTAGATTGTCTAGTCGTGATTAATAAGTTAGCTACCTAAAATATACAAAATATTGTCTGTTTTATGATACCGCAAATACAGATCCATGATGCCGTTTTCCGTGTGAAAGTTGCGTCTTTTATGTTAAAATTTTCCACCAACAGTAAGTTTTAGCTTAAAATCGTTTTGCAATGTCAGAATCCGGTTAATAAATCTGTCTAAAGATATCTCATTTATGCCTTTACGAATAGTATGTGCCGAGAAAAAGGGATGATGACTCGAGATATGTCTATATGATAATCGCGTAACAAAAAATAATGATGTTTGAATGCACATTCTGACTTGAATAATGTAAAATATGTCTTAATTTGAGCTATTTTACCATTTTATTTTATAATTTACAAATTGTTTTATTTCTAAAGGTGTTTAAAATTCTGGTCAAACGATTCTGATTGAAATTGCCCCAAATGTAAATCCTTCAAAATCTGTCTCCCGGCACCGCTAAGTACTGAATCTACTAGTGGTGGGGCAGCATCTGTTCAAAAAAACTGCTTTCCTATAAACGACAAACAAACTGCTTTTTCAAACGGAAACAAGCACTTGGATTTGGACTTGTTTACGATTTGTTAAACAAGGAACGGACTTTCCCCACTACCACACCCACGTTCTATTCGAACGTTGCCGCACGCGCTAAAACTGTTTTCCTGCTAACTGCATTTCTACTACCTGCTTTTCTCTTTATTTCAAAGTTGCTTGTTGCTTGTAGTGAAGTAAGAACTGTTTGGTCAATGTCAACGTTTATCTCTATTTTGTTGCGAGTTGTAGTAACAACATCTCACATTTTGTAGATACAGAGTGTAATTTTATTTAAACATATTTTTTATATTTATTATCAATCATCAATATTTTTTAATCAACTAAAAATATTTTAAATCGTTTGCATTTTGGTAAATATGCAAAGGACTATTTAATTTTTAAGTAAAAAAAAGAATGCTTCTATTAGAAATTCATTGTATTTTGTAAATATAAAATGGTTTACATAACTATTACGTTTTGAGAATGTAATTTAATTATTACTATACTTATAAGGATTATTTTTATCCTTTCTAAATGCTTATACTCAAAAACAGTTAAGGACATCGTGGCAGTGGGAATGAAAAAGTAGTTTTAGAAAACTGAAGTGTGTGCTTTATGTTTTACTACTAATACAACTTTGAGTTTCAGTTATGTAAACCTGTTTTTTTCAACTGTTTTAAAAAGCATCTTTTTTCCTCAACAGTTTGTTGACGTTTTGTAAATATAGCAGAAACGCCTAACTGTAGCATCTACTACATTCCTGTCCAAACTAGAGATGGGTAAGAAAACTCCAAACTGTAAAAACAAACTGTTTTTCTATATACGAAAAACAAACTGCTTTGCCAAACGGAAACAAGCAGTTTGAAATGGACTGGATTGTGATTTGTTAAACAAGGAACAACAGTTTGGACTTCCCCACCACCTACGTTCTATTCGAACGTTGCCACAAGCGCTAAAACGTTTTTCCTGCTAAACTGTTTTCCTGCAAACAGTGTAAATACCTTTTCTTTAATCTGTTATACTTTTTCCCTCTATTTCAAAGTTTCTTGTTGCAACGTAGTGAAAATAAGAACTGTTTGAGTGTTGTCAAAATTTTTCTCTATTTTGTTGCGAGTTGTTTGAAAGTTTTAAATGTAAAATTTGTTGTTCAAACATTTTTTAAACTCTAAAAACAGCCATAATTGTGTTATATATTAGTTTTTCTCCGCAGTTTACTTTGTGTTTAGAAATTTAAAAATATTTAGTGGACAATTTTGAAAGTTTTCTTTTACTTTTTTATGTTTTTCGAATTAAGTGCATAGTTTTTAATTATTTATTGGATGTGTAGACTTTTTAGTGTTTTTTGCAGTGTTTTAAAATGAAAAACCTGTTTTTTGTGATGAGAAATATTACAAACGTCTTACATTTTATTTTTATCCGGAGCCTAATTTTCTTTAAAAACTTTTGTTTTGTTAAATATGTTATTAGAATAAACTTTATATTTTTTCTGTGTTGTAAAATGGAAAACTTATTTTTTTGCTAATGATAATGTTAATAACCTATAATTTTGTAACTATATAGAGCCAATTTTATTTAAACATATTTGGCCTATGTTCTTATTATTTTATTTTACTTATTAAGGTTACTTTTTTCAGTGTTGAAAAATGAAAACTTACTTTCTCCCAAATAAAAATATGATAGTAACGTCTCACATTTTGTAAATACATAACCTAATTTCATTTAAACGTATTTTTTATATTTATTATCAATCATCAATATTTTTTAATCAACAAAAAATATTCTAAATTGTTTGCATTTTTGGTAAATATGCAAAGGCCTATTTAATTTTTAAGTATAAAAAAAGAATGCTTCTATTAGAAATTCATTGCATTTTGTAAATATAAAATGGCTTACATAACTATTACGTTTTGAGAATGTAATTTAATTATTACTACACTTATAAGGATAAATGTTATCCTTTCTAAATGCTTATACCCAAAAACAGTTAAGGACATCGTGGCAGTGGGAATGAAAAAGTAGTCTTAGAAAACTGAAGTGTGTGCTTTATGTTTTAGCTGCTAATACAACTTTGAGTTTCAGTTATGTAAACTTGTTTTTTTCCAACTGTTTTAAAAAGCAGCTTTTTTCCTCAACAAACAGTTTTGTTGACGTTTTGTAAAAATAGCAGAAACGCCCAACTCTTAGCATCTACTACATTCCTGTACAAACTAGTAGGCCTACATTCTGGAGAAAACAAAAAATGATGAATACGTATTAATAAATAAACAGTCAGTTATTTACAAAATCATTATTTTCCTTTGTTTCATTAATCAAATGATCTACTATTAAGTAAGTGATACTTGATCCAAGTATAAATAAATATTCTGCAGCTGCAATAACGCTGATTCCGCTGGCGTCTTCGAGCCTCAGTCAGATTACTCACATTACTCACAATAACAAATGTCACACAAAAAGCACAACAGTGCAAAACACTTTTGTTTAGTTTTGACTTTGTATTTAAATTTAATGTTTAGGCTGGAATTTATAAAAATTATTGTCTGTTTTCTTTACAGAATTTAATTTAATTCATGATAATTTATAAAATTAAAATTCGTGAGTTTAGTTATTCTAACCAAGATCATTTTATTGTAATTTGTTAATAATTATTTATAATTCAAAAGTGTTGTATAACTTGTCCACGCAGCTAGCAGCGTTCGTAGCGGCATGTAGTTCAATTTATTGGTCTTTAGCCGCTAATATCGAACACACTATTTTATAATGGTGGCTTTACTTCTAGTACATTTATATTCAATGATAAAGCTTTAAGAAGCGTACAGTAGAAAAAAATGGATGTTTACTTTCACGTAGGCCTACACTGGATTTTTGACTTAAATGGCATCCTGGAAAATAAAGGCAAGTTTTTTAATAGTTGTTTTTTTACGAATTGCTAAATAAACCATTAAAAAAACAATAATGGCTTAAGAATCTATCAGTTAATTTGAAAATCGGCAATGCTGAAAATGTGAAAAGCATAATTTAATAACACCGACTCATGAGTTTTTAATCACAATCGAAAAAGTACGCTTAATTTTGTTGTTATTTTGACTTTTTTATTTAATGTATTTAATATATTATTTTTTTAAGCATAATGAATATTAAACATGTTATTAGCGATTTCCATTAAAAAATTAGCTAATGGAACTGCAATAATGGTACGATCCACAAGCGGGACTTCAAATCAGCACCGATTATGACCTTTAACTTTTTCAAAGGTTGTCAAATATTTTATATAATGTATATAAATACGGTGGTGATATTACCCACATAGAAATCCGGGAGTTTTCCATGGGACCTTGTTTTATGACTACGTAAATAAAACATGAATATTTAATTTAAATAACATTGAGTGCCTATATTTTCAGAGTAATTTAAAAAAAATAACACACACACACACACACACACACACTATTAGAGGTGAGACTGTAAATGATATCAATGTGAAAACACTGTCCATATATATATATATATATATATATATATATATATATATATATATATATATATATATGGACAGTGTTTTCACATTGATATCATTTACAGTCTCACCTCTAATAATGGTGTGTGTGTGTGTGTGTGTGTGTATATATATATATATATATATATATATATATATAAGGACAGTGTTTTCACATTGATATCATTTACAGTCTCACCTCTAATAATGGTGTGTGTGTGTGTGTGTGTGTGTGTATATATATATATATATATATATATATATATATATATATATATATATATATATATATTCATTAAAACATTTTTAATAATACGTTATTTTTAATAGAAATTTACTAGTTTGTAAGCTGTTCTCTAAACTGTGATTAAATAACTGCTACTGTTCACTGCTCAGAGCATTCACTGCTAACAGGAAACACTCTTAAGCCACAACTAACCACTACTGCTATTGGCAGTATTCATATTCATACCAATAGTCAGGCATCAATAAATGCACTTGCGGGTCCTACAATACAGGCCAAGCTGGTCTGGGCGTGTCGGAAGAACCTCGATGCTCTGTCCCTGGGCAACCGGGTAACTCTTCATTGGGTTTCAGGGCATATTGGAGTCAAGGGTAATGAGGAGGCAAACCAACTGGCTGAACTTGGATCTGCATCTGAGTTTATCGGACATGAGCCGACTTTAGGGATTTCTCTATCGTTGGCCAGGTCCGCTATTAACGGGTGGATTGCAATCAACAACAGGTAAGATGGGATAACCTTAATGTGCATTCCCATAGTAAACTCTCTTAAGCAAATTTCCTTCTGGAGGAATCAAAAGGGCAGCAGATGTCCTGGGCAGAGCACAACTCAGGAGGATCATGGAGCTCATAACAAGTTACTGTTGTCTGAGGGTGCACATGAACAGTATAGTTATGTACCATGGAGAAACCGTGTAAAGATTGTGCAGGAAGGAGGAGGAAACTGTAGGTCACATAATATATGATTGTGAGGCTCTTGCTAATAGGAGGCTAGGGGTTTTGGTTTCCAAGACCCTAGGGATCTTCAGCAGAACGAGCTAGTCAGTGGGTTGTTGGAACTTACTAGGGGCACCAATCTGCTAATCTTATAGGTATTTTAAGAGGTTTAGTTGCACAATAGGTCAATTGATTGTAGTGCCTGGGGTTGAATTATCCCTTCCTCTACTACCTAATCTAATCTAACCAGTACTGCTATTATGACAAAATCGTTAACGATTAAAATATGTTCAAAAATTCCAAACAATGGTTCATCACAATCTCAACTACAATTTGAAACATAGATAAGGAGCGTATATCTGACAAGTGTCATCCTAGCCTACCTCGCACCTAACTCTACTAGACTTAAGGTGGCCATTCACGGTCCTGTTAAATGTAAATAAGAAAAAATATTTTTTTTATCTCGTACCCATTGTACAAAAAATACCACAATATTTTAAGCATACTTGTAGCACTGACTAGCGCGACAGGATGACTGGAGTGGAGTGAAGATACTTCAAGGTACGATCGTGAATGTCCCCCTGAACGTGTACTCGTTTTCCCGTCACTCTGACTGATACACATCGCGACACGCCACTCAATTTAAGGAGAAAGCAAAAAAAGTGAGTGAAACCGTGGATCTTAAATAGAAAAAGACACACGCACCTTAATTTGCTTAGTTAGCTAACCTTGGAACTTTCTAACTGGAGGTATTATCTGAGGAGGGATGAAGATTGTTATTTCCAATTACTCCATTTGGTTAGGCCGTTAATTCACCAAAAATACACCAGTATGAGGGAAAATATTAGCCCCCTACGAGACGGCTAATAATAAAACTACGATGTTTGACCACAGACATGAATTATGAAGAGTTAAAGTTTGTTACACCTATTTTACCCCAGTGGTTAACTTCAATAAGTAAAGTGCTGCTATCTACTAAAGTTTATATTAAGTACTAGATTAATGTTTCTGGTTAAATACAGAACTTTTGTTTTTATTAGTGAAATATATTAAAAAAAAGAAAACTCGTTTAGTGCTGTTCTCTGGTGGGATTTTAATAAACTACATCATAAATTATTAATACTGTTTATTCTTTTTCAATTATATGGTAGTATTGTACAACATTTGTAAAAATTATGAATAAGATAAATTAAATTTCATTGTTTTGACAAAAGAAATTGTTTAATTAATTCAACTTGCAAATAACACCGAGAAAAAAATGCACTCATTCATTCACATTTTTTTTGTCTTTATAATAATACGATAGTTAAACTAATGTATTGCATGTAAATAAAAAACCCATCGACAGTAACTAGAGTCGATTATGTTTAGGCCTAATTTCAAAATAGTAGCGTCTGAAGTTCGATTGTCCTCCGTACAGATATACAATTTATTAATCTATATATTTTGTATGTTAAAATCTGTATTTTGTTTCAAATTTTTTTAATCCTGACACACTTAGATTCATATTGAATTTTCAATTTCAAAAATTTATATTTTATTTTATAACTACTGTATAACACCTACATGCAATATAACGGTATTCAAAATTTTAAAAAGCTATTTTTCAATAGCACTAGAAACACTCCACTTTACTTATAGCTAATGTTAGGACGTTGATTCATTACATTCTCTTCTTCAAAATGACGGACAAGATCTTTTTTTATTTATCATGTACGTATTATGGAAGAGGGTTTTCCATCATTAGTGTATAATGAATCACACTGTCTTATTCAAAATGATGAAAAACTCCCAACGAATTTTTGAAAAACCCATTTGTATTTGCCTATTGTTTGGCTTTATTTTTCTTTACAAAAATACAGAAACATTGATGTTACATGTTAACATAAAATGGACAAAATGTTGCCAACTGAAATGCCGAAAATCTAAAATTACCACCAATATTAACAATCACGCACGTGTACCATAATTAATTAACGAATTAATGTGTAGAAAGTTTATATAAACGTATTTTTCATTCCTGTTTTAAATCAAAGTTTTAGTTTATTAATACTAAGTATTTACTCTGCACGTTACTTAACATGAAAATACATACTCTTGTATATTATATAATTTATGTTAAAGTAAACTTGTACAAATAAGCCGAGTTGTTATAATTTTAATTTTATTTAGTTGCCTTTCAGGAATGATAAAAAGTAAAAACAGTTAGCAAAGTTGACGTTTTCTCACTGTTTTGGGTTAGCAAAACTGTCACTTTGTTCACTGCTCTAGACAAATTTAGTTTTTCAGCACATGTACCGATTTTGCTCAAATTGCACACATCTTTGCAAGTAGGCCCTATTTTAATTTTAATTTTTTCAAAACTAGAAAATTAGAAATTGCAACAATTTAGGATAACCCATAATAGGCTATATAGGCCTACTGCAATGGAATTTTGTTTCTGTCTTCAGATTGCATTTTCTTAAACTGTAAGTATATGAGTTCCTAACTTGAACTGCTTCATCAGTGGATTTAGGCTAACTAATTAACAAAATGTATAACTGCGGCATTTTGGACAAACTGACATACGTTAAATGGTATGTTACGTGAACCCTGTTTATGTTAAAGTTACTTTCAATATGGTAGTTTTAAAAGAGCCATTAGAAGTTAAAAGTTCCAAAAATGAAATCTAATGTGTTCTAACAAAACGACATCAAATTTTGAAGCTACGTTCTATATACAGTATTTCTATATTACATTCTCTAGATATCAGTGGTAGTTTAGACCTATTGCATGCTTTATTTGAACTCTGTATACCGTATAATGTTAGCATGACAAGAACAGAAGGCAGGATCGATGCAACAAAGAGATAAAGCCACAAAGAGCAGTTAGGGTTGAAAGAGACAGTGACAAATAGCAAGTGTATTATCTCTACGTCAGCAAGAACATGGCATTCTGCCATTCCAATTTAGCTAAGAACAACAGTACAGTTATACTTCATTAAATTAGTACCGTATTTGTTTTATTACTCTGTAGCCTATATGCGTAATAATTATACAGCGAACATTTTATTTGTCTACACTTAACAATGACGTTTAAAATATTGTGTTCTACAAATTCTAAAGACAGGGCTTTCATAAAATATCCTTTATGAGCCTGTTAGAAACTATGTTGGTTTTTATCACAACTTACCTGCTTATTTCAACGTTTTTCAAACGTACTTTAATACGTTGAGATTTTAGTACATATCCCTCTTTTCAGGCCATATAGTTTCAAATTTTCAAAAAAATTATTTACAGTTTTATTTTATTCAACTTCGTTTTCTGCTTGTTAGGAATGTATAGAATGTTATATTTCATTTTAGGGAAAAATGAACATTCCAAAATTCAAAATCGATTGTATTAGGTAAACATTTTTTCTAAATTTGAAACACCCTACTTAATAGTTAGATTCTCTAGTTTTTTTAAATAAAAAAACTTTTAGTAAAATTATTTTTAATTGAAAATTTTAGAATACTTTTTTGCTTGACTATTAGCAAGCAGTCTACTATTGCCATATTAGACTTTTAAGCACAAAAAGTGCAAATTTTTAATGACGTAAAATAAATCGGAAGATATAAGTCAAAATCTAGGATATGTCCAGGAAAGCATTCAAAGAAAGCGCCTTAAATTTAATAAGATAACTTTTAAAACATTACTGTTACGGCCTAAAAAAATAGATACTTTGTATTACTTAAAGTACAACTGGGATTTTAAAATTAAGTTTAAAAAATAATAAAACTACTGCTTCACCATAACAAAATATTGTTAGTCAATATAATACTGTACAAATCATGATTTACAAAAATATCACTACACCGTTAGTTTTTTGGGAGCTGTAATTTCTTAGAACATTTTACGAGTACTATTATCAGTGTAAACCAAAAAGTAAGCATTATAGCGCACTCTGTGTTTTGGAGTTTTACCACTTAATACAGAATACTCTGTATATAGTAGTATATTCTGTATTTATTGGTTTTCATATCATAACCCTATATACACAGAGGTCAAATGCACCAAGGTCGAAGCAGCAAACTGCGCTAAAAACAAAAGCCTATCTGGTTAGATTCTACATTCGTTTGAGCAAAACCATTTCCACATTTTCTGGCGTGAAATTTTGTAAAGAAAATAATACACTGACCAATTTGAACAAATTGGCCGACTATACGAGCCTTCATTAAGTTCTGTTTGCAAACAGAACATCCAAGAAAAAAAGGTCCTTTCATTCTACTGTGTCATGATGTGTCTAAACTTTGCGAAATTTATAAGCTACAATTTAAAAATTTCTTTTATTTATTTCCTACAACTGACACCCTCCGCGAAAAACAATACAATATATTCCTCTATCCTCCCTGGAGAAACGCAGTCGTGCCAACATAACAAGACATGGTTAAAAACTGTCCATTTATCCATCATTCCTATTCTAACGACTGTTCTAAATTTCCTTCCTCCAGAAAGCCGGATCCATTGTGTTCCAACAGTCCTTGCTTAAATAACAATGTTTTGTTGTCTTTTTCGTAAAAATAAGATTGGCTTTCTATTTTTTTATTTGTGTAAATTCAAATCCAAGGTTACTTAAACTCGTCAAATCACTAAACCGAAAATTTGAAAAACATATTTTAGGTAAGGTTTTTGGCTCAGTTATAAATTGGACTCATTGACAAAAATCCGTATTTCATGATTTTGCTCACCTATGTTTAAGTCATCATCTCTAAAAGGGACTTTGAGTTTTAAAATTGAATAGCTGCGCAAATTTATGGGAGCAAGGATTCGGGTGCTCAATATTCTCGAGCGTAAGGAAGTATTAGGTGCTCAATATTCTCGAGCATAAGGAAGTTTTTAGGTTTCCAGGTTTTTGCTATTCTTGACCTCTCAGAATCCTAGCTACTCTAAGGATTCGGAATGCCCAATTTCTAAGATTTATAAATGCTTCTACGGTAATTCCTACCTCGGTATACGACACCTGTTTCCTGCCAGTATGCGTTTTCGTTCGATGATTTGTCGTATACTGCCTAGAGTTATCGAGTGGTCGGCGAAAGACTGCCCCAGTTATCGGGGGCGGTCGACGAAAGACTGTTACAAGGTTATCGAGTGGTTGGCGAGCGGTGGCTGACCCCTTTGCAGTTGGTCAGTGGCGGGAGAAGTAGTCTCCCCTGCAACAATCTTGTTCCTGTTGAGCAACATTTACAATATGTGTAATGTAAGTGGCTTTATTGCGTCTTGTCTAGGTGAGAAATGAAGATGTGGGTTGGGCTTGGATTTTTGAAGGTATGTTTTATAGAAGAGTGACTATGCGCTTTTCACATGAGCCACTTCATGGGGGTTCGTAGACTAGATACAGAGGCCTTTTTCTGTATCGTAGTGGGGGAGCGGGATCTGTCACAATGGCTGACAGATGCGCATATTTGGAGCCTTCTGCTCGCGAAGCTAGCTTTTTTGAAAGTTTGAGTGTATATTCCTCGAGTGTGAGGGCTTTGAGGCCGTGGCGTATGGTTTCGTTCCTGACGAACCACGGAGATTCGGTTAGGAAACGTAGGGAGCGGTTTTGGAAGGATTCCAGCCGTTTCCTTCGAGAGTTAGAGATGAGTGAGTACCAAGCTGGAGCTGCATAAGTAAGAATGGGTCTGATGTACATTTTATACATAGTCAGCCTGATTTTTAGGGTTATTGGGCTTTTGTTCCTAAGAACAGGAAAAAGCTTACCGCGAGCCGCAGAAGCCTTGCCTATTCTTTGCTTGACATGAGGAGCAAAAGTCAGTCGTTTGTTAAGCAAGATACCTAAATATCTGACTTTGGGTTTCGATGCTATGGGAGTATCGTTGAGTTGAAGTACAGTTTTGGGGGAACGTTTGTTCGTAAAGGCGATGGCTTCTGTTTTATCTGCATTCACTGCAATTCTCCACCTACGAAACCATGGCTTCAATAAGTCCAACTGACGTTGAACAATTTTAGCCCCAAACTCGAGGTTTGCTGAAGAATAGTAGAACATGGAGTCGTCGGCGAAGAGCCGCAGTGACACAGGTTCGTGGACAGGCATATCGTTGGTGTACAAATTGTACAACAACGGACCTAGGACTGATCCTTGAGGCACGCCAGCCGTAATAGGTCTGGACGTAGAGAGTGTACCGTCGCCAGACACCTGGAATCATCTGTTGTCGAGGTACGATCGAATTAAGTGGACATAGCATGGAGGAATAGGGCTGTGAGCTAGTTTGTACAGGAGGCCTTCGTGCCATACCCTGTCAAACGCTTTGCTGATATCCAGGAATACAGCTATTATGTGGAGGCGTTTGTTGAAGCCATCTGATAGGCTGTTGATAACTCGGACTAGTTGTTCGGTGGTCGAGTGCTCTCGAAGGAAGCCAAACTGTTCGTGTCGTACTGTGTCAGCAAAGTGTTCAGTAAGCTGCCTGTTTACCAGTCTTTCGAAAACTTTCGAGAGAGAAAAGCAGCGAGATTGGTCGGAAATTTTGAGGAAAGAGAGCCGATTTCTGTGGTTTGAGTATGACTATGACTTTGGCGCCTTTCCAAGATGTGGGGTAGTGGCCTGTTCGCAAGATTCCATTAAAGATGTTGGTAATGTATCCTGCTGTTGGGGCAGGGATGTTCATTAGAGCCATATTGTTTAGATTATCCAGACCAGGTGCTTTCCGTGCGTGTAATTGTTTTATTACGTGTACCACCTGATCTGTTGTGTTTGTTGAGAAAAAAACTGCTTTAAAACAGTTGGAAAAAAACAGGTTTAGAAACCTGAAACTCGAAGTTGTATTAGCAGCTAAAACATAAAGCACAAACGTTCAGTTTTCTAAGACTGTCGTTTTTTGGGTGTAAAGCATTTAGAAAAAAATAATCCTTATAAGTGTAGTAATAAATAAATTACATTCTCAAAACGTAATATATATGTATGCCATTTTTTATTTACAAAATGCAATGAATTTCAAATAGAAGCATTCTTTTTCTACTTAAAAATTAAATAGTCCTTTGCATATTTACTGAAATTCAAACAATTTAGAATATTTTTAGTTGATTAAAAAATATTGATGATTGATAATAAATAAAATTAGGTTATATATTTACAAAATGTGAGATGTTACTGTCATATTTTTATTTGGGAGAAAGTAGGTTTTCACTTTTCAACACTGAAAAAAGTAACCTTAATAAGTACAATATAGTAATAAGAACATAGGCCAAATGTGTTTAAATAAAATTAGCTCTATATAGTTACAAAATTATAGGTTATTAATATTAGGTTATTATAAATGTCCATTCAAATTAGTCACACTGGATTTATAACATAAGGCTTGTTTACATATATTTCAAAAAGCTTTTTCATTCTCAGCCTTAAAAAAATAGTTCCAAATTATACTCCTTTGACGGTTAACCATAATTTTAAAACATATGACACTAAAAGATTTGATTATGTTCAGATGTAGCCTATATTTCGCAAAATTTTAGAAACAGTACTAAAATAACCTAAAATTATTCAAGATATATACAAGAGTAG